>CAUYLG010025000.1:0-22735 GCA_963573385.1 Cacajao melanocephalus | reverse complement strand
CCAGAAAGAGACCCTGTGGCAGTGAGCTTCACAGAAACAAGGCAGGCGGAAGACTGAAGAAACCTAGGCAGCAGGCACAAGAGGTATTAGCTTGGACACCCTGAGACAGCAGACCACGAACAAATGAAGGTTGGGCCGGGCATGGTGGCTCACACCTGTAATCCCAGCACTTTGGAAGGCTACGGCAGGTGGATCATGAGGTCAAGAGATCAAGACCATCCTGGCCAATATGGTGAGGAGGGGATGGGGGCGGGGAACACAGGCTATCCTCAGTCCCTGTGCTTTCTCTCCCTCCTGTGATGAGGGTTTGGAGCCAGGGCCCTGGGCTCTGGGAGTCCGGGGTGGAGGTGGCAGGATTCTACCGCTCCTCGGTGTGCCTCAGGCTCATCTCACACACAGGTCCCCTTGGGGAGGATCACGGGCTCTCAGGACCTCCTCAGCCTCCCTCCTTCCCACAGGCATATCCGCCAGCCTTCTGGGCACCAACGACAATGAAGCATGCAATGAGCTGATATTGCTTCATGACGCTGTGGCCCGCAGCCTGGAGGAGCTCAGCTTGGCCTGGCAGGTGAGTGGGTGTACCTGCCGACCCTCCAGCTGAGGCTTTTCAGGGCTGCTCGCTGCGGAGTCCCCTGCAAAGCAGGTGGCTTGCTGGCTCTGCAGAGGACTTTGCAGGCCCAGGGTTTGGGGAAGTCTTCTGCTGAGGCTGACGTATGTAGGGGAGGCACATGGTCCTGTGGGAAGCCTGAGTCTTATGTCTGTCTCGCCCTCAGTGACTGCAGGGCCACCGAGAAGACTCAGCAGCGCTGCCCAGGACAGAGCCCCACCTGCCAGGCCTTCTTCCAGGACCCCCGCTCCAGCTTGGGGAACTGCTTTCGGGTGGTGAGTGTGAGCCTGGCACGTGGGGCACAGAGAGCCCTTTCCCCGATCTACCTAGGCCCCTCCTTCATGCCACTCCCTAGGGTAGGGACAGTGACTGGGTGGCTGTGATTTCAGGTGGACCCTGCACCATTCCTCAGCCTGTGTGTGCAGGACCCCTCTGGCACCCAGGATCTCCAGCCTGCCTGCACCCTAGTGACTGCCTACATCCACCTGTGTGCCCGCAGTTTTGTGCCCCCAGCCCTTCCTCCACAGTGTGGTAAGCTAACCAGCCAGCTGGCACTCTGACCCCTGTCTGGCATCTGCCTTCGAGCCCGGAGGAAATACCCGTCTCTCTCTCTTGCCAGGGAGGACAAATACTCAATTGTCATTCAAGGAGCTAAGAGCCAAAACAAAACATTTACGGCCTGTCACAGCTTGGAAATCTCACATTTGTTAGAGGGAGTTCATCCCTCATGGATGGCTTAGCACCCTCCGTTTGGTGAAGCGTGAGTTCTTGCTCTATTCGTTTACATGAGAACAGTTTGTTTATAAAGAACCTGGCACCTCCTCTCTCTTTGCACCCACTCTCATTTCTGCCATGATTGTAAGCTTCCTGAGGCCTCAACAGAAGCCAGACAGATGCTGGAGCTGTGCTTGTACAGCCTGTAGAACTGTGAGTCAATTATGTCTCTTATTTATAAAGTGCCCAGGCTGGAGTGTAGTGGAGCAATCTCGGCTTACTGCAACTTCTACCTCCTAGGTTCCAGCAATACTCCTGCCTCAGCCTCCCAGAAATACAGGCACATATTTTTGTAGAGATGGGGTTTGGCTGGGTTGGCCAGGCTGGTCATGAATTCCTGACCTCGGGTGATCCGCCTGCCTCAGCCTCCCAAAGTGCTGGGATGACAGGCGTGAGCCACCGTGCCCAGCCTCATTAGGGATTTGAATGTACACCACGGTTTAGGGAAAATGCTCAGCTCCCATTTTCCCTCTGCTCTCATACTACAACAATCATCAATACAGAAGGTGACTTCTGTGAGCAAATGTGTGGGGGTTTGTCCTCACTACCAGGGTGTCCCTCTTATTCACTTCTAACACTAGCTACCTTGAGATAGCATCAGAGCCCACGTGGTGAGAGATTCTTCAGCCAGTGCTGCATATGATTTCCATAGCCAAGGCCCCACCTAAGGGCATGTAAGTCAGTGGCAATAAGAGGAGTGGACTTCCAAGAGCTTCAGTTGCCAGAATTAGTGGCTGCCATTCACAGACATTTAAACCTTAATGAATTCAACAGCAGAAGAAACAATTAATCAATTGGAAAATATGACAAAGGGAGGATGAAATGAGAGGATCCAACATGTCTCAAAGAAATTCCAGGCTGGGTGTGGAGGCTTATCCCTGTAATCCCAGCACTTTGGGAGGCCAAGATGAGTAGATCACCTAAGGTCAGGAGTTCGAGACCAGCCTGGCCTACATAGTGAAACTCTGTCTCTACTAAAAATACAGAAATTAGCAAGCCATGGTGATGTGCGCCTATAATCCCAGCTACTCAGGAGGCTGAGGCAGGAGAAATGCTTGAAATTAGGAGGTGGAGATTGTAGTGAGCCGAGATCTCGCCACTGTACTCCAGCCTGGCGACAGAGTGAGAGTCTGTCTCAAAAAAAAAATCCAGAATGAAAACAGAGACAGGACCCAGGATGCACAATCCCCAGTACAATAAATTCATCCATACCTAGACCCATCAAAACAAAATTGCAGAAAAGACAAAGAAAAGGTCCTAAAAGCAACTGAGGAGGGTGGAAAGAAGGAAGAACATGCTCACAATTGCTGTCCCACCAGCAGCAACAGAAGACAATAGAATAAGAGAAAATAAGCATGAGGTTAGAATTTATACCCAGCTCAACTATTACTTAATGAAATAACCTCTCAGTACTGATCTGTCTAGAGATAGCTTTACCACAAATGGACACTTACTGAAGGGATACATCCACATGTTCATTTATGTACTGTCTGTGTCTGCTTTCCTGCTACAGTGGCAGAGTATTTGCAAGAGACCGTATTTTTGCTTTTTGAAAGACTCTATTAAGAGGATGGAAAGAAAAGCTACAGATTGGGAAAAATGTTTACAAACCACCTATCAGACCAAGGACTCATCTCCAGAAACTCATGTCTAGAATGTATAAAGAACTCAAAGCTCAGAAGTAGGCCAGGTGCAGTGGCTCACATTTGTCTTCCTAGCACTTTGGGAGGCTGAGGCGAGCTGGCTTGAACCTAGGAGATCAAGGCTGCAGTGAGCCACGATCACGCTCCTGGCTGCGTGACAGAGTGAGACCTTGTCTCACAAAACAAAACCTCCAAAGTAAAGAATGGGACATAAACACATGTTTACAATCCCAGCCATAGAGAAACAAGGTAGCGCTACACACCTGAGCTCCAGTGAGTTTCGGCACAGGTTGGTGAGTTCCAGGGACTCCGCAGCATAAAGCATTAGGTGAACAACCAAATGGCCAGGTTGTGATTTCAGCGTCCACTTACGAGTGTGCTATAAAAAGCACCATTCTAGTACCAAAAAGGTGGTGGCTGCCGATAATAAAGCTAGGCTTAGAGGCAGGAATCCATGTCATGGTCTACCAACCAGATCCTCTCGGGAAGCAGCCTTGGACTCATGAAGTGCCAAGACAGGAGGTGATGTGGCTCCATGGGAAGCTTGGAGAATCTGTCAATCAAGCAGAAGCACTCATTATTTTGAACGTGTAAATACAAAACTGTCAGCTACTACAGCCATCAACAGAACATTTGGTAGGACAAGAAACTCAGATTTATAGCCACAGGGTAACAATGGACTATTATCTGCAGTTAAGGTCCTCTCCCTTCCTCTGAGGGTTTATTTATTTTTTTGAGACAGAGTCTCACTCTGTTGCCCAAGCTGGAGTGCAGTGGCACAATCTCAGCTCATTGCAACCTTCACCTCCTGGGTTCCAGCAACTCTCCTGCCTTAGCCTCCTGAGGAGCTGGGATTACAGGCACATGCCACCATGCCCAGCGAATTTTTGTGTTTTTTTAGTGGAGACGGGGTTTCACCATGTTGGCCAGGATGGTCTCGAACATGGGACTTCATGATCTGCCTGCCTCAGCCTCCCAAAGTGCTGGGAGTACAGGTGTGAGCCACAGTGTCCGGCCAGGTTTATTTATTTATTTTTTTAAATCAAGGGCTAAATTCTTCCCTTCTCTTGGACACAAGTGAAGTATTTAAGAAAAGCAGTCACCAATTACAGTTAACTTTTGAAGGACAAATTAAAAAGTGGTTATAAGTTACAAAATAAAGGCATCTTATGAACTCTAGTAAGAAAAAGAGAAGGAAATTAACACACTTTTTATCTTTTTGAGATAGGGTCTTGCTCCACCCTCCAGGCTGGAGTACAGTGGTGCAGCCTCTCAAGTAGCTGGGATTACAAGCGTCAGCCACCATGTTTTTGTAGTTTTAGAAGAGACGGGGTTTCACCATGTTGGCCAGGCTGGTCTCGAACTCCTGACCTCATGTGATCCTCCCACCTTGCACCTGACCAGAGAAATTAAGACATTCTCAGATAAACAAAAGTTCAGAGATTTCATTACATTTGGACCTGCCCTGCAAGAAATGCTAAAGGGAGTCCTTCAAGTCAAAACAAAAGGATGCTAGGTGCAAATTTGAAGCCACGTATAAAGACCTGTATTACTGTGTTTGATTCCTATCTCTGATTTTAATTATTTTATTGGATTTAAAAGAGATGTGTAACCATAAGCCTATGTTAAAAATATAATTTATAAAAAAAAATTAATTAGGCATTGTGGCATGCACTTGTAGTCTCAGCTATGGAGGATCACTTGAGTCCAGGGGCTTGAGGTTACAATGAGCTATGACAGTGCCACTGAACTCCAGCCTGGGTGACAGAGTGAGACCCTGTCTCTAAAAAATAGATGTATAGTTTGTGATATCAACAACATTGGAGGGGGCAGAGCTGTCAAGGAGTAGAGTATTTGTATGTGATTGAACTTACTAGTTTAAAATCGATTGCTATAACTTCATGATGTTTTATGTAAGCCTCATGGTAATTATAAAGAAAATGTCTATAGAATGTACACAAAAGGAAATGAGAAAGGATTCTAAGTGTGTCACACACACAAAAAATCAATTAATCACATAGGAGGGCTGAAGGAAGGAAATGAGAGAGAAAACAAACCATAAGCCATGCAGAAAACAATCCACAGAGTGGCACCGGGAAGCCCCATAAATGGTGTCCTGGAGTCTTCCCAAAGCAACTGCTCACTTAGTCCCTGGGTGTGGGCCTCATGGCACAGTCACCCACCAGGCTAGTGAGTTTTGTCAGATGATAATCTTTAAAAATGCAAATGAATTCCACAATCAAAAGACTGTAAGAGACTTACACATAAGTTGAAAATAAAAGGATGAAAAAAGATACTCCATCAAATGGCAACCAAAAAAAAAGGAGGAGGAGCTAGACTAATATCAGACTAAATAGATTTAAGGTCAAAAGCTGTTATAAGAGATAATAACAGTCAATTTACCAAAAAGATGTAACAGTTATAAATGTGCATGCAGCGCACCTCAGAGCTCCTAAATATACGAAGCAAACACTGACAGAATGAAAGGAGAAACACACAGTTCTACGATAATTGTAGATTTCAACACCTCACTTTGTTTTTTTGTTTTTGAGACAGAATCACTCTCTGTTGCCCAGGTTGGAGTGCAGTGATGTGATACGGGTCACTGCAACCTCCTGGATTCAAGTGATTCCTGTGCCTCGGCATCAGAGTAGCTGGGATTACAGGTGTCCACCACCACACCCGGCTATTTTTGGTAGAGACAGGGTTTCTCCATGTTGGCCAGGGTGGTCTCGAACTCCTGACCTCAAGTAATCTGCCCGTCTCAGCCTCCCAGAGTGCTGGGATTACAGGCATAAGCCACTGCACCCAGCCCAATAACTCACTTTCAATAATGGGTACAATAGCCAGATGGAAGATCAAGGAGGAAATGGGGCTTGAACAATACTATAGATGAATTAGACCTACCAGACATATACAGATGACTTCACCCAACAGCAGAATACGCATTCTTCAAAGTACATGTGGAATGTTCTCTGGGAAAGATCATATATTAGGCCTCAAATCAAGATTTAATACATTTTAAATGACTGAAATCATAATAGCAGAAGGAAAACTGGAATATCCACAAAACTATGGGAACTAAACAACATACTACAAAACTAATGGATCAAAGAAAAATAATAAGGAAAATTAGAAAGTATTTTGAGACAAAACAATGTATCAAATCTTATGAGATGCAGCAAAAGCAGTGCTATGAGGGGAGTTTATAGCTGTACACGCTTACATTAAAGAGAGCTGGCCAGTGATGGTGGCTCACACCTGTAATCCCAGCACTTTGGGAGGCTGAGGCAGACAGATAACCTGATGTCAGGAGTTCAAGACCAGCCCAGCTAACATGGCGAAACCCCATCTCTATTAAAAACATAAAAATTAGCCAGGCATGGTGGCAAGCACCTGTAATCCCAGCTACTTGGGAGGCTGAGGCAGGAGAATCGCTTGAACCCATGAGGAGGAGGTTACAGTGGACCAAGATTGCACCACTGCACGCCAGCCTGGGTGACACAGCTACACTCCATTTCCCCCAACCCCCCCACAAAAAAAGAAAAAAAGCAGCAGCAGCCGGGCGTAGTGACACTGTTCTATAATCCCAGCTACTTGGAAGGCTGAGGCCAGGAAATTGCTTGAGTCCAGGAGTTTGAGACTAGCTCATGCAACGTGGCAAGACCCTCTGTCAAACAAAAGAAAAAGGAAAAGCTCTCAAACCAAAATCCTAACTTTGTACCTTAAATTATTAAAAAAAAGAACAGCCTAAACACAAAGCTAGGAGAAGGAAAGAAACAATGAAGGTTAGAACAGAAATAAATGAAATAGAAGATGGAAAAGCAGACCTGTAACTACCAAGGAGATTGAATCAGTGACCAAAAACTTGACAAGAAAGAAAAGTGCAAGAACAGATGGCTTCACAGGTGACTTGTACCAAACATTTAAAGAATCAATACCAATCCTGCTTATCTTCTTCCAAAATATTGAGGAAAGAATACCTCCAAACTCATTCTGTGAGGCCAGCATTACTGATACCAAAGGCAGACAAAACAGAAGAAAACAACAGGCCACTATCCCTGATCAATATAGATGCAAAAGTTCTCAAGAAAATACTAATAAGGAGAATTCAGCGTCATAGAAGGATTACACAACATGATCAAGTGAGATTTATTCCTGGAATGCAAAGGTGGTTACCATGTATACATCAATGTAAGATATCACATTAACAGAATGAAGGAAAGAAAACACATGACTATTTGTTTCAATTAGTACAAAAAAGCATTTAACAAAGTTTAATATCCTTTCATGATTAAAAACATACTGACTAGAAATAGAAACAACCTCAATGTAATAAAGGTCATATGAACAACCCCCAGCTAACATCATTCTTTCCAAGATGAGGAATAAAACAGTGATGTCTGCTTTCATAATACGGCAGATCCTAGCCAGAGCTCTTCAGAAAGAAAGGAAAAAGAAAAGGCATCCAAATTGGAAGGGAAGAAGTAAAATTTTCTCTGTTAACAAATGACATGATCATCTTTGTAGAAAATCCTGAAGACTGCATGAAAAAAACTGTTAGAACTAATATTGGTCCAAATTTCAGGATTACGAAATCAAAATACAAAAGTCAGTTGCATTTCTACACATTAACAGTCAACAATCCAAGAAGGAAATTAAGAAAACACTTCCTTCTGGGTTTGGTTGTGGAAGCCTATAGTCTCAGCTACTTGGGAGGCTGAGGCAGGAGGATTGCTTGAGCCTGGGAGGTCAGTGCTGTCAGTGTTTATGATGATTATGCCTGTGAATAGCCACTGTACTCCAGCCTGGGCAACATAGTGAGACATCATCTTGAGAAGAAAAAAAAAGTCAGTTTACAATAGCATCAAAAAGAGTAAAATAGGAATAAATTTAACAAGGAGGCAAAGACTTTGGCAGGATTTAGAGTTCCAGAGACCGGTTGTGTAACAAATGTAAAGGCACCTCATATTTATAGACTATAAGGCTTAGTTTCATTAAGATGTCAGTACAACTCAAAGTGATCTACAAGTTTAGTGTAATTGCTTTCAAAATCTCAGTGATATTTTTTCTTCAATTATAGAAAAATCCATCCTTATAAATTGTGTAAAGTTTTTACGCAATTTCAAGGGATCCCAAATGGCCAAAGCAATCTTGAAAAAAAATAGCAAAGTTGGAAGCCTTTTACTTCCCAATTTCAAAATGTATGATTAAAAGCTACAGCGGTCAAAAGTGTGGTACAGCAGTAAAGTGGAATACAGAGTGCAGAAGGAAACCCTTACACATATGGTCAAATGAGTTCAATAAGGATGCCAAGACTATTCAGTCAGGGAAGGGGCAGTCTCTCAACAAATGGTGTGGGAAAACTAGCTATCCACAAGCAAAAGAATGAAGTGAAAACCTTATATCATGTTTAAAAAAAAAAAGAAGAAAGAAAAAACCTCAATAATGAATCAAAGACCTAACTGTAAGATCTAAAACTATACAACTCTTGTTTTTTTGAGATGGAGTCTCACTCTGTCACCCAGGCTGGAGTGCAGTGACGTGATCTTGGCTCACTGCAACCTCCAGCTCCCAGGTTCAAGCAATTCTCTGCCTCAGCCTGCCAAGTAGCTGGGATTACAGATGCCCACCACCACGCCCAGCTAATTTTTGTATTTTTCATAAAGATGGAGTCTTACCATCTTGGTCAGGCTGGTCTTGAACTCCTGACCTCCTGATTCACCTTCTTCAGCCTCCCAAAGTGCTGGGATTACAGGCATGAGCCACCATGCCCAGCTGACAACTCTTAAAACACAGAAAGAGAGCTTTCTTTGGCAATGATTTCTTTGATATGATACCAAAGGCACAAACAACAAAAGGAGAAGTAGACAAATTGGATTGCATCGAAGGATACTATTAACAGAGTGAAAAGGCAACCTACAGAATGACAGTACAGATGTGCAAATTATATGTGAAAGATTTCTCATCTAGAATATATAAAGCACTCTCACAATGCAACAACAAAAGCCCAACTAACACAGTTCAAAAATGTGCAAAGGACTTGAATAGACAGTCCACCAAATAAGAGATGCAAATGGCCAATCAGCACATAAAAAGATGCTCACCATCACTAATTATTAGAGAAACTCAAACCAAAACCACGTGAAGAGGCTGGGCATGGTGGCTCATGCCTGTAATCCCAGCACTCTGAAAGGCTGAGGTGGGTGGATCACTTGAGGTCAGGAGTTCAAGACCAGCCTGGCCAACATGGTGACACCACGTCTCTACTAAAAATAGAAAAATAAACTGGGTGTGGTGGCATATGCCTATAGTCCCAGATGTTCGAGAAGCTGAGACAGGAGAATTGCCTGAACCCAGGAGGCAGAGGTTGCAGTGAGCCATGATTGCACCACCGCACTCTAGCCTGGGTGACAGAGTGAGACTCCATCTCAAACAAAGAAAAAGAAAAAGAAGAAAATCTACATGGAGAGGCCACCTCAGACTCATTAGGACGGCTGTAATCAATACAGAAAATAACAAGTGTTAGGATGCTGAGTGGTTGGAACCCTTGTGTACTCTTACTGGGAGTTTAAAATGGAGCTGCAGCTATGGAAAACAGTATGGCAATTCATCAAAAAGTTAAAAATAGACCAGGCACGGTGGCTCACACTTGTAATCCCAGCATTTTGCAAGACCAGGAAGGGCCAATCACTTGAGGCCAGGAGTTTTGAGACCAGCCTGGCCAATGTGGTGAAACCCCATCTTTACTAAAAATACAAAAATTAGCCAGGCATGATGGTGTAGGTCTTTATTCCCAGCTACTCGGGAGGCTGAGAGATAAGAATTGCTTGAACCCAGTGGGCAGAGGTTGCAGTGAGCCAAGATTGCACCACTGCATTCCAGCCTGGGTGACAGAGTGAGACTCTGTCTCAAAACAAAGAATTATCATATAATCCAGCATTTCCACTTCTGGGTATATACCCCCTAAAATTGAAAGGGTCTCACACATTTACATACTGATGTTCACAGCAGCATTGTTGAGACCAAATTCTGACGTGTGTGAGAAATCCTATTGAGAGCAGTGGCAAGGAAAAGCTAGTCGGCCCCCACAGCAGAAAACTGCTCAAAGCATTATAAAACAGTAACCAATATAAATATGTCTCACACCAGATGAATTAGTTCTTTGAACACAGGATATGTGACCCTTTCCTTTGTTCCCTCATAAAGAGCATGTTTACTCTTTAAGTAAACTTTCTGGTTTGTCTTTAACCTATAGTAAACATACACTTGCTGCCTGGTTAGTTTGCCTTTAACCAGTGAAAGAACACAGAGCATCTGCTTGTAAAACTTGTCACTGGAAAGCCAAGAATAAATACATAGGTCAGAGTCTGCTCTAGACTCTAAGCTGGAAATGCTATGAAAGCCCTGCTGCTCCACTCTGAACCTACCTTTTGCTTTCTATTTCTGTGTCTGTTTCTTTTTAGACAGAGTTGCTCTGTTACCAGGCTGGAGTGCAGTGGCACAGTCCCAGCTCACTGCAACCTCCAACTCCCTGGTTCAAGCGATTCTCCTGCCTCAGCCTCCTGAGTAGCTGGGATTACAGGCGTGCACCACCACACCCAGCTAATTTTTGTACTTTTAGTAGAGATGGGGTCTCACCACATTGGCCAGGATAGTCTCGATCTCCTGACCTCATGATCCTCCTGCACCTTGGCCTCCCAAAGTGCTGGCGTGAGCCACCACACCTGGCCTATATGTCTGTTTCTTAATTCCTTCAGCACCGCCTGGGTTGGGGTCTCCACGGCTGAGCTGGTCTTGGCACAGCGTTATTCACAGCAGCCGAAAGATAGCAGCAACCCGAGTGTCCACCGACAGATAAACAAATGTGGTCTCTCCATACAGTCAAACATTATTCAGCTTTAAAAAGGAAGGAAATTCTGACACACGCTAACACATGGATGAAACTTGAGGATGTTATACAAAGTGAAATAAGCCAGTCACAAAAAGAGAAATACTGTATGATTCCACTTATGTGTAGAACCTAGAGTAATCAGATTCATAGAGACAAAAAGTAGAGTGGTGGTTGCCAGGAGCTGGGAGACTGCAGTAATGGCTTATTTAATGGGGAAAGAGTTTCAGTTTGGCAGGATTTAGTGAGTTTCAGAGTTTGGCTGCACAAAACTATGAATGTACTTCCACTGAATTGTGTACTTTAAAATAGTTATGGTAAATTTTATATATGTTTTACCACATTTAAAATTTTTTATATTGGAAATGTATATTTGCAGAGCACCTCCGTGCTAGGCATGATGATACAATTATGAACACTGTAGTTATTAAAAACACTCTTAAGGAGATAAAATTCTAAGTGTAAAAGCTAGCATAGACAGACAATAATAGACACAGACCCACAGAACACAGATAGTCGGCTTATTAGACACAGATTATTAGATTTCAACAGGGAACTAGAAATTATTAAAATTATTAATCACTAAATTTATAGTTTAGTAATTAATTTAGCCAATCAGCTAATTTACTAATTACTGAAAATTACATACTGAAAAAGAACCAGAATGTAGTAGAAAGAGATGGCAGAAAAGGCCACCTAAGCCCATCTTTTAGACAGTGCTCTTAGCAGATGAGGGATAGAAGGGTACTTCCTGGCCAGGCATGGTGGCTCATGCCTGTAATCCCAGCTACTCAGGAGGCTGAGGCAGGGGAATCACTTGAACCCAGGAGGCAGAGGTTGCAGTTAGCCAATATCGCATCACTGCACTCCAGCCTGGGCAACAGAGCCAGACTCCATATCAAAAAAGTAAACAGCAGGGTGTGGTGGCTCATGCCTATAATCCCAGCACTTTGGGAGGCCAAGGCTGGCAGATCACTTGAGGTCAAGAGTTGGAGACCAGCCTGGCCATACCTCATCTCTACTAAAAATACAAAAATTAGCTGGGCATGGTGGCAGGCATCTGTAATCTCAGCTACTCAGGAGGCTGAGGCAGGAGAATTGCTTGATCCTGGGAGGCAGAGGTTGCAGTGAGCCACTGCACTCCAGCCTGGGTGAGAGAGCAAGACTCTATCTCAAAAAAATAAAGCCTATCTTTTAAATAGTTCTGTTAGCAGATGAGGGATAGAGGAGCGCTTCCTGACCCTGGCAGCTCTGAGTGTCCAGTCTATGCCCTTGACCACCTCACTTGATGGGGAAACAGTAGAGCAGCCTGCACTGCATGCCGTACTGAAGATCCCACCCACACAGTGAGAGTTCCCTTTAGCCTGCACTTTGGGTTGGATGAATCCTAAGCTCTCAAAGCATCATGTGCTAACGTTCCACCCTCTCCTTGGCTGGGAACTGTGTCTTGCTGGCAGCAGAGCCTGACACAGAGTGAGCGCACTCCATAGACGCTTGTTCAATTTCCGAGGAACTCAGCAGGCTGGGCCTAACACCACACCTGCAAAGGCCTGGCAGGTGTAGGGACTCATCGACTCTGAGCCTGCTGCTCTTACAGAAAGGGGAGGGGGAGATGGGTGGGAGTGGATGGAGAGTTGTCCTTTTAACAATGAGGGCCACGTGCTGTAATAGGGGTCCCAGCATAATCTATTTCAGCAAACAGCAGGGGCCCCTCTCCTCTGGGGACCACAGCCTGGCCTTACTTCCCTTCTCTCGTCTTTACGGTTTGAGATTTCATCTAAGCCAGCAGTAGGCTGCCAAAGACTTCAAACTCCTTCACCTTCTATTCTAATTCCAGCTCCTCGACAAGGGCAAGATTCTTGGCTGGGAAAGAATAACCAGCATGGAATGCCGGGGAACTCAGAACCACATGTGCTTCAAATGCAGGGAAGAAGAGCTGCTTGCCATTGCACTCAAAATACTTCTGAGGACATGAAACTCTCCCACCGGTCTGGGTAATTTTCCCCCTTCCTCCACACCTCCACTGTAAACCAAGAGATGGCTCAGTCAGCGAGTCCCAGCCCTGCAGAGAGAGCTCTACCCCGCTCCTGTTCATGCCCAAGGTATTTATTCACTTATTCAACAGCCATGTGGGAAGCCACCACTTCAGAACACTGACTGTGCAGAGGGGGACACGAAGCCAGGTTCTCAGCTGCCTGGTCCTGGCTTTCCCTGCCTGATCTAGGGGTCTCCTGAGGCAGGAGATTATTTGAGGGGAACTGATAGCTCTTCAGAAGCCCGGGTAGAGGGCTGTTCTCTTTTGGGTAGACACATTGGGACTGAATGCTTTGCAGGGCCTCTGTTTTGGTAGGGGCACCTGTGAACTCGGGCCCCCAGGCTACAGCATTCAAAGTTTTTTTTTTTTTAACTTTCTTTTGGAACATAACCTTTTCCTTTCAGTTTTCAACTGAAAAATAAAGCTAGCAGAATCCAAGAATGTGTCTCTGGATTGCTGGAGCTGATCTTCCACTCAGGAGATGGGGAGATGTGGGTAGCTATGGAGTCTTCTCACTGATAGAGCCTTTGGTAGGAGATTATAGGGTCCAGATGCCAGAGCAAAGGGCCAGGTGTCAGCCATGGGGACTGAGGCAAGCTGAAGGCCAGACGCCAGACTTGGCTGTCCCTGGCCTCCCCACCCATGAATCCCTGGTGCACAGCAGGTGCTAGATGAAGTTTAGAAGAAAGAACTCCAGGGTAAATGGGAATGAGAAGGTTGGTCCTCCACATTCCCATGCTGGAGGGAAGAGAAGGGAGGGTGGCTGGGATCTGAGTGTTTGCTGCGGTAACAGCCTAAAGACCCGGAGCCCAGGCACTGCTCCACATGCCTTGAAAGATGTTTGATCTTAAACCTTACAACAGTCTAATGAAGAATGGATGATCTCCTCAATGAGGGAAGAAACAAAGGCTCAGAGAGTTGAGGGGATTCCCCCAAGGTCATATAACCTACAAATGCCCAGGATGGTGCTGATGCAGGTCTGTCTGCCTCCCTATGCTGCCCAAGCTCAATCACCCCCCACCGCTTCTGCTTTTGCAATAATAGCTTTATGCCACATATTCTACCAGTTACTTTATGAAAGAAAGTCAAGTAAAGTTTAGCCATATCCCAAGCCATAATAGGTAGCTCCTGTTCAAAATATCCTGTAAATCAGGTCATGCAAGATCAGAAATGCACCCACAACTGTTACAGGCGCTCTGCTAGGCACTGTTTTGGGGAACTCAGCTAGGAATATGAGTGAAGAGACGATTCACAAATCACTGGCACTCAGGGGGCCCTGAGCAATTCAGAGTCAGATGCAACTAGTGTTTGCAGCCACCTGACCTGCTGGTTTCCCAATATGCTTAATGGATCCATGATGTTGGGCCCAGAAGGAAATGCAGAAGCCTTCCCTTCCTGCCTCCCACACTCTGTGGGTCAAGTATTTACCAAAAACACAGCAGTGGACTGGATACCAGCAGAGATACAAAGAGGGAAAAACAGTTCTCTTTTCTAAAGGCAGGTTGGACAACATCAATATTTTGCAGTTAGGGGGTGTGGGTGGAGTGTGTGTGCATGCCAAGAATTTAAAGACCAACACATGGGAGAGGGAATGATTCCAGCAAAAAGACCAATAAATATTCACATCTACAATGTACACTGAACTGCAGCCTAGACAACATAGCAAGGCTCTGTCTCTATGAAAAATTTAAAAATTAGCCGGGCATGGTGGCACATGCCTATAGTGTCAGCTACCCAGGAGGCTGAGGCGGAAGGATCACTTGAACCCAGGAGTTTAAAATTACAATAAAGTGTGATCACATCGCTGCACTCCAGCCTGGGCATCAGAGAAGGTCCTATCTCTAAAACAAAAGATAAGACATTTACATAAAAATCAATGTATGAAAACCAAAAATAAAATATTAGCAAATAAAGCCCACTGGGGCTTAAAAAAAAACTTACCTAAACCAAGTGAGACTTGTGCAGTGTGAAAAGGATGGCTCAAAATTAGAACATCTATTCATTTCATTTATATTAATGTTAAAAATCCTAATCACCATAGATGTTGAAAAGGCATTTGACAGGATTTACTACAAAACTTATAAAATGAACTTATCAAATTAGAAAGAGGGATACTTCCTTAAATTACACACAATAAAGGAAATTACACCCAGACACACACCTATCAAGCCAAAGCCCAGCATCATTTCTAAGGGATGGAAGCAATGGAAGCTTCCATCAGCCTTTGGAACAAAAGAATGTCTCTGTTACCACTATTATTTTGGAGGCCCTAGCTGATGAAACTAGGCAAGGAGGAAAGTAAGACATTAAAGAAAAAAGCAGAAGGTGAAATAGTTATATTTACTCTGAAAAATGAGGCAGACAGATTTGCTAAGAAGTTGGATACAAAAGTAACATACTAAACAGCCTTCCTTTTTCTTGATTTTTAAACTATAGAGATGGGGTTGGGCACAGGTCATGCCTGTAATCCCAGCACTTTGGGAGACCAAGGCAGGCGGAATGCTTGAGGCCAGGAGTTTGATACTAGCTTGGCCAACATGGCAAAACCCTGACTACTAATAATACAAAAATTAGCTAGGTGTGGTGAAACACACCTGTCATAGCAGGTACTCGGGATGCTGAGGCATGAGAATTGCTTGAACCTGGGAGGTGGAGGTTGCAGTGAGCCGGAACTACACTACTGCACTCCAGCCTGGGAGACAGAGCAAGACCCTGTCTCAAAAAAAAAGAAAATAGAGATAGGGTCTTACTATGCTGCCCAGGCTGGTCTCAAATGCCTGGGCTCAAGCAATCCTTCTGCCTCAGTCTCCCAAAGTGCTAGGATTACAGGCCTGAACCACTAAGCCTGGCCTCAGACAGTCTTCCTATGTACAAACAAGCAGTTAGAAAAGAGAAGAAAACATCCCATTTGCAACAGCACCCCCCCCCAAAAAAAAACCTCTCAGAAATAAACATGCAAAAATGTGCACACACAATCCATGTGAAGAAATCTTTCAATGAAACACTTGGAATGCAGAGAAAGCCATGCTACACATGTTATCAAGAAAGGTTCAACATTAAAAAGATGTCACAGCCAGATGTGGTGGCTCACACCTCCAATCCCAACACTTTGGAAGGCGAAGGTGGGCAGATCACAATGTCAGGAGTTTGAGACCAGCCTGAACAGCATAGCTAAACCCTGTCTCTACTAAAAATACAAAAAAACTAGCTGGGCATGGTGACCTGCATCTGGAGTTTCAGCTACTCAAGAAGCTGAAGCAGGAGAATTGCTTGATCTGGCAGGCAGAGATTGTAGTGAGCCAAGATTGCACCACTGCACTCCAGCCTGGGTGACAGAGTGAAACTCCATCTCAAAAAACAAACAAAAAGATGTCACTATCAATATCAAGTGGTGTGTGTGGAAGTGGAGCCTTCACACATGCTGGGGGAATATAAGACAGCATGGCCACTCCAAAAGACAATTCGGCAGTTTCTTAAAAGGTAAATATAAATTTACTTTATGGAGTCGGATGCAGTGGCGCAGGCCTGTAATCCCAGCGTTTTGGGAGGACAAGGCAGGTAGATCACCTGAAGTCAGGAGTTCGAGACCAAACTTGGCCAACGTAGTAAAACACCATCTCTTCTAAAAATACAAAAAAGTAGCCCAATGTAGTGTCAGGTGCCTGTAATCCCAGCTACTTGGGACGCTGAGGCAGGAGAATCACTTGAAACTGGAAGGCGGAGGTTGCAGTGAGCGGAGATCACGCCACTGCACTCCAGCCTCAGTGACAGAGCCAGACTCTGTCTCAAAAAAACAACAAAAAATAGGTGTGGTGGCACATGCCTGTAATCCCAGCTACTCGGGTGGCTGAGGCAGAAGAATCACTTGAACCTGGGAGGTGTAGGTTGCAGTGAGTCAAGATCATGCCACTGCACTCCATCTTGGGCAACTGAGTGAGACTGTCTCCAAACAAATAAATAAAAATAAAGTGTCAACATCAGTGGCTCTTTGTATACTCAAAGAATGGTGCATCCATCACCACAATCGATTTTAGAACATTTTAATTTCCCCAACAATGAACCTGTTATCCTTAGTCATCACCCCTCCCAATTCTTCCTTCCACCCCTAGCACTAGGTAACCAGTAATCTGCTCCCTGTCTCTCTGGATTTTCCCATCTGGGCACTTGATATAAATGAGATCATACAGTATGTGGCCCTTGGTGACTGGCTGCTTGGACTTGGCATAAAGTGTCAGGCTCACCCACATGTGGCCCATGTCTGTTCTTCATTCCTTTTCACTGCCTTGTTGCCCAAGTGGTGTCATAAGCACTGCAGGTGAACTGTGAAAAGTTAGGGTGTGTGTTGCGATCCCTAGAACAATTGCTAAAGAAAGCATAGATAGCTAAAAACATAGCGCAAAAAGATACAGCCAAAAAGCCACTAGAGATGAAAGGATACATGAAGAATCACTCATTCATCCAAAAGAAGGCAGGAAAGGAAGAACAAAAAACAAAAGAGAAATAGGCCAGGCACGCTGGCTCACTACTAAAAATACAAAAAAAAAAAAAAAACCCCAAAAACTAGCCAGCCACAGTGGCGTACACCTATAATCCCAGCTAGTCTGGGAGGCAGAAATTGCAGTGAGCCAACATCACGTCACTGCACTCCAGCCTGGGCAACAGAGCAAGACTGTCTCAAAAAGAGAGAGAAAAAAAAAAACCACAAACGGCATAAGTTAGAAACTCCACTGAACTGTAAGTGAACTGAATACTCCAGGTGAAAGTGAGATAGTGAGACCGAATTTTAAGAAACACAAACAAAAACATGACCCACCTATATAATGTGTAGAAGAGGCACCCTTTACAAAAACACAGCTAAGATGAAAACAACAGGATGGAAAAAGATATCTATGTAAACATTAGTTATAAGAAAGCTCTATTAACATTAGATAAATAGATAAGTAATATGTGGGCTTCCTACTTCTTTGATGGAACTATTAAAAACTGAGAACATGAGGCTGGTGCAGTGGCTCAGGCCTGTAATCCCAGAACTTTGGGAGGTCAAGGTGGGCAGATCACCTGAGGTCAGGAGTTCAAGCCCAGCCTGGCCAACATGGTGAAACCCTGTCTGTACTAAAAATACAAAAATTAGCCAGGCACGATGGCAGGTGCCTTTAACCCCAGCTACTCGAGAGCCTGACATGGGAGAATGGCTTGAATCTGGGAGGCGCAGGTTGCAGTGAACAGAGATTACACCATATACTCCAGCATGGGTGACAGAGCAAGACACCAACTCAAAAACAAACAAACAAGTACCAGAGAATGGTACCCCTAAATTGCTGCATTTTGTGGTATGTGAATTACATGTCAATTTCTTAAACAACTGGTAGGAGAAGGAAGGCACTGCAAATGATATTTTGGTTTTGTAATTAAACAAGAGATTTCTTCCTGTCTCCCCAAAAAATGTCCTCTTTCAGTTTCTGCAAACTTCTTCCTTCCCTCCCCTATCCATCCACCCAGAGGAATTTTATCTGTTCCCACCTAACCAGATTAGAAGCCTTTGTTTGTCTTTGAATTTGAGGCCTGGTAGGTAAATTAGAGGTCCCAAGTCAAGAAAGAGAGGCTTCAAAGAGCCCGGTTCCATCTGAGCCTCCCATACTCCATGACTCACTTTACCCTGTAACATGCTTCCCTTCTAGTTTACCAACTGGAATAAAGAATAAACTTATTTTTCTTATTCACCAATAATTTATATAAACCAAAAATTGCAAACAAGAGTTCCCTTAGCAACCTGATCTCATTCTCTTCAAATACCAATTGCTCTCCAGTAAAGGGATTGTCTTTCTAGACAACATAAATTCACTTGGAAATCTCACTTAAAACAGAAAAGTTAAGGTCTTCAAAGGTATACCGTGAGCAAAGCATTTGCAGGAATGCATGGGGCTGAAGGTCAAAGGCAAAGAAAACAAGGCATAAATTATTTTGCCCTCATTCGTTTGTCCTCGTACACCCATGGTTAGTGATTGATTAGTAAGGTCACCTGGCAGTGACAAAAATCTGCTTTTGAAGGTTTTTTTTTTTTTTTTTTTTTGGATACAGATTCTTGTTCTGTGACCCACACAGAAGTGCAATGGCACAATCTCAGCTGGGTTCAAGAGATTCTCCTGCTTCAGCCTCCTGAGTAGCTGGGATTACAGGCACCCATCACCATGCCTGGCTAATTTTTGTGTTTTTAGTACAGGCGGGGTTTCACCATGTTGTCCAAACTGGTCACAAACTCGCACAGTAGAAACGCCATGTGATCTGCCCACCTGGACCTCCCAAAGTGCTGAGATTACAGGCGTGAGCCACCTCGCCTGGCCAGGTCAATTTTCTCTAATGGAAGTAACAAAACAGGTATAATCCAAAAATCACAGATATATCAAAAATGTTAAAACAGTGTTGGAGGCCACGGGCAGTGGCTCACAAGTGTAATCCCAACACCTTGGGAGGCCAAGGCAGGAGGATCACTTGAGACCAAGAGCTCGAGACCATCCTGGCCAACACAGCGAGACCTCGTATCTATAAAACATTTTTTAATGATAATGAAAAATGCTAACTTGGGTAGGGACAGTTTCAATGCATCATTGCCTGGCCTTCTGGGTTTTGCTCTGAACCTTGTGACAGATGATTAAGTCATGTGTCCAAGCTCAGCAACTTCCTGTTGTACAGAGATGATGCTCCCTGGAACACCCTGCTCCAATCCCCCTCCCTTCAACTTGTCCCAGTGTATCATATTCAGCCCAGACCAGGGTAAGCCCCGCTCATGGCATCAGCCTTGCCCAGGCCAAGAGCCTAGAAAAGATCCCCATCACCCCCGGAAAGGGCAGGGTGACTCAGTTCACCCACAGGGTGCAGGCCAGCTGCCTGCCTTGCACTCTCTCCAGACCTGGGCCAGTGTACAAACTCCACAGCCAGGGCCCTGTGCTCAGAAGAGTCCCTAACGCTTGCTTGAATGCTCTGCTGCTTCAATCTTTTTTCTTTTTTTTTTGAGACACAGTCTTGCACTGTCACCCAGGCTAGAGTGCAACGGCATGATCTTGGCTCACTGCAACCTCCACCTCCTGAGTTCAAGTGATTCTCCTGCTGCAGCCTCCTGAGTAGCAGAGAATACAGGCACCCACCACCATGCCCAGCTAAGTTTTGTATTTTTAGTAGAGACCAGGTTTCACCACGTTGGCCAGGCTGGTCTCGAACTCCTGACCTAGTGATCCGCCTGCCTCAGCCTCCCAAAGTGCTGGGATTACAGGCCTGAGCCACTGGGCCCAGGCACTTGAATCCTAATTTCTGAAAGTTACTGATTTTCATTTTGTGCTGATCCCTGCAAATTAATCCAGGACTGGGACTGACCGGGCCTCTCTGACTTGGGAGCCTTAGGGCAGACTGTTGGTGTCTGCAGATCCCGGCCTAATGTAGCCTGTGTGATCAGCCAGGGCTGAGGTTCCCTCTGCTGACAGAGCTTTCCCTCTTAAGGACACTGGTGGAGCCATGGCCCCGTCAGATCATCTGTCCCTGGGAACACTCTTTTCCAGAGAACTCCAATGAGGAAGAGAAAGTGGGTTCACTGACTTCCGTGTCTCTGAAAATAACTTTGTAAAAGAATGTAAGGACCCAACACTGCGCTTATAATCAGACAGTTCGGGACCCTCTGCTCAGAGAGCATCAACATTGGCCATCTCCTTTTCCTGTTTGGGTCCAAATTCTGCCTCTGGAACCTTGTTTCAAAGGCTAAGTTTCCAGCTGGAATAAGTGCCCATGTTCTGCTCTCCCAACCCCATGCCCCTGCCATAGCCAGGAAGGCTGAGGACAGACAGGGTCTTTGCTCCCCTAGACAGAGCTGGCCATGACTGAAGGACCCTCAGATGCAGGCAGAGCCCTTTGTCCTTTTTTGTCACTGTGCTGACCACCTTAGGAGCTGATTATGCTCCTTAAACCTTCTGGGAACACTTAAGGCCCCCAGCACTGCAAAAAGGATTAAGTCAACTGAGAGGAGACATGTTTTTCCAATTAGTTATAAACCACCCATGCTGGAGTTTTTGCAAAACTGGCTGGTTGCTTTCTCATTACCCAAGATGCCTCATTCTTTCTTTCTGCATAAATAATTTCACAAGGTTTTCAAGTAAATTTGGTACTAAAGGCCCATGACCATGGAATAAACAGGACACTCACAGCAAAACGCTAAAGCCAAAATCTTCTCTTCCACGTGCCATGCTATGAGAAAGGAGATGGAAAGTAACTTCCACCTACCAAACTTCCCTACCTGAGGCTTCTTAAGACACACATCAACAGGTGCAACGATGTTTGTGTTGGGATATGGATTTTACGGTATACATGCATCTTTAAAAAGACTTTTTCCGGCCAGGCTTGGTGGCTAACGCCTGTAATCCTAGCACTTTGAGAGGCAGAGGCGGGCAGATCACAAGGTCAAGAAATCAATACCATCCTGGCCAACATGGTGAAGCCCCATCTCCACTAAAAAACGCAAAAATTAGCTGGGCATGGTGGAGCGTGCCTGTAGTCCCAGCTACTCGGGAAGCTGAGGCAGAAGAATTGCTTGAACCTGGAAGGCAGAAGTTGCAGTGAGCTGGGATTGTGTCATTGCACTATAGCCTAGCAACAGAGCAAGACTCCATCTCAAAAAAAAAAAAAAAAAATTTTCCCACTGACATTTATTTCTCATGCCAAGTTGGGGCCTGCTGGCAAACTGGGGAGACCAAAATCCCAGAGCCAATGTGCTCACTCTCCTTGAAGGGCCGTGACACCAGCCAGAGAGGCAGAGAATGTGGTAAAGGCAGGGAAGACACTATCTCACATTTAGGAAGACAGAAGAGGTCTCACAATGGGCAGGGCAGCCCTGGGAGCAGATGACTCATAATAGCAGAAACAAATATTACAGCAAGTGCATCAACACATGGGAGGAATTTAACAAGGCTGTTCTTTTTTTGCGATGGAGTCTTGCTTTATCACCCAGGCTGAAGGGCAGTGGTGCAATATTGGCTCACTGCAACCTCAGCCTCCTAGGTTCAAGCAATTCTCCTTCCTCAGCCTCCTAAGTAGCTGGGATTACAGCCATGCACCACTATGCCCTGCTAATTTTTTGTATTTTTAGTAGAGACAGGATTTCTCCATGTTGGTCAGGCTGGTCTCGAACTCCCGACCTCAGGTGATCCGCCTGCCTTGGCCTCCCAAAGTGCTGGGATTACAGGTGTGAGCCACTGCACCTGGCCAATATATTTGTTTTTTTAAGCTCCTAAGTTTGTGGCAATTCATTACACAGCATTACCAGCTCTGACCAGAGGTCTCAAGCACCAATCCAGGCTGTCATACCTATGGAAAACGCCAAGTCCTCACATGCCTCTCCAGGCCTCCAAGAGACCTCCTGTGGTCCCATCAGGCTCCTAAAGGCCCTTTAGGGCACTGTTACTACTCTCTGCAGGAGCCACATGAGGGCAGTGAGAAGAGGAGTGGCTGTGGAATTTGAAGCTTCTAAGTCCTGGCCCCCCGGAGCCTCAGGTGTCTTACCCAGGTGTGCTATTAATGTGATATATCACTTGACATTAACCTCGGCTGGCTGGCTGGGGCAGTCTGTCAGGGTTTGCCGCTGTAAAGTTACTCTTTTATCCCCCTTCCATTCTGGAAGGAAGTCACTGTGCACAGCCCACACTGAAGGAAGAGGCATTCGAAACTTTTATTTACTGAGTTTGGCAACTCTGCCTGTCACACCAGCACATTCCAAGTACTCCATAGATCCATGAGGCTGCTGACAA
>CAUYLG010024999.1:0-22171 GCA_963573385.1 Cacajao melanocephalus | reverse complement strand
TACCATCTCATGCCAGTTAGAATGGCGATCATTAAAAAATCTGGAGACAACAGATGCTAGAGAGGATGTGGAGAAATAGGAACACTTTTACACTATTGGTGGGAGTGTAAATTAGTTCAACCATTGTGGAAGACAGTGTGGTGACTCCTTGGGGACCTAGAAATAGAAATTCCATTTGACCCAGCAACCTCATTACTGGGTATAATCCAAAGGATTATAAATCTTTCTATTATAAAGACAAATGCACAAGTATGTTCATTGAGGCACTGTTTACAATAGCAAAGACCTGGAACCAACCCAAATGCCCATTGATAATAGATTGGACAAGGAAAATGTGACACATATACACCAAGGAATACTATGTAGTCATAAAAAATGATGAGTTTGTGCCCTTTGTAGGGACATGGATGAGTCTGGAAACCATCATTCTCAGCAAACTGGCACAAGAACAGAAAACCAAACACCGCATGTTCTCACTCATAGGTGGATGTTGAACAGTGAGAACACATGGACACAGGGATGGGAGCATCAAACACTGGGGTCTGTTTGGGGGAAATAGGGAGGAACAGTGGGGGTAGGGAGGTTGTGGAGGGATAACATGGGGAGAAATGCCAGATATAGGTGATGGGGGGATGGAGGCAGCAAACTGCATTGCCATGTGTGTACCTATGCAATAATCCTGCATGTTCTGCACATGTACCTAAAGTGCAATAAAATATATATTAAAAATGTGGCATTAGACATATGGAAAAGAGCATAGAAATCACCTAAAAGATGATGAATTAAATAAAGTACATCTGTGTCATGGAAAAAAATATAAATAAATAAATAACAACAGCAACCACAGGAGTGAATTTAAATGTTTTACACTGGTAAACAGTGTAACTGCTTAGTTGATACTGTCACTAAATAAATTATCTCACTAGGGGTATGAAATTTCAACCCAACTAGGGAACTAAGTCTTAGCTATTTAATATTTGGATAATATTAAAAACAAGAGTAAATTACTTAACTATGCTGTATTTTCCCACATTCCTCTTGTGACCACCCACACTATGACTTTTGCCCTTCTATTTTTGCACTTCCATTACCTCCTCTGTAACTGAAACACCCACCTCTTTCTATTTCCTTCAACAGTCAAGGTTTTATTTTTCATGTCCTTTACCAGTACTATAATTGAAGGCTTCCTACTTTCTATATTCCCATCATTCACATCAAATTTAATATGTTCCCGCCTCCTAACACACCCACCTTGTACATTTTAATTAAGACAGAAGACATCCCTCTATTCTGTATGTTCATCACCTAAGCTTCACTCATATTCTTCTCTTTCTCAGTTTTTTCTCATGCTCAGTGACTATTTTCACTCTTCCCTGAGATACACATATTTTACAAATTCCAATTTTCCAAATGTGAAGTGACATATATATTCCTTCTGTCTAAACTGACCTGTATGCTAATGACTCTCACATTTATTCTAAAAAAAAGAATAAAAGAGAGGAAAAAGAGAGTTTATGGTATACCAACTATATAAACATGCCCACTAGACACACTTAATAGTATTATGTCTGTGGGAGAGAAGTTGTTCGAAAAATAATTTCTCAAAAGCAAATTTTAGATTCTGAAGAAGGTTAATGTAACATGTACAGCATTTCCATTGCCTTTCCATTTTTGTGCTGAGGATCACCAAACAAGCTAATAGCCCTAAAGTATGGGATCACATTAAGCAAAATAGGACATTTTGATTCACAGATGTGCCATGTTACAAAGTTTACCCTTTCAAAAGCTTAATGCTGGGTGATATGGTTAGGCTTCATGTCCCCACACAAATCTCATCTTGGATTGTAATCCTCATAATCCCCACGTGTCAAGGAAGAGACTAGGTGGAGGTCGTTGAATCATGGGGACAGTTTCCCCCATGCTGCTCTCATGATAGTGAATGAGTTCTCAGGAGATCTGATGGTTTTATAAGGGGCCCTCCCCACTTCGCTCGGCATGTCTGCTTTCTGCTGTCTTATGAAGAAGGTACCTTGCTTCCTTTTCACCTTCCACCATGATGAGGCCTCCCTGACCATGCTGAACTGTGAGTCAATTAAACCTCTTTTCTTTATAAATTATCCAGTCTCAGGCAGTTCTTTATAACAGTATGAAAAAAAAAGACTAATACCCTGGGTATCAGGGCGTTTATGGTTTTCATAATGATACCAAGTCCTGGCCCACAGCCTGAGTTATAGTGTGGCTTGGTGGCTTAGTAATGATGACAAACGTCAACAATTGCCAAATATGTTGAATTTATTTATTAATGTATTAATTCAGCCAGTACTTATGCAGTGCTTTGTATATGCTCAGCATTCTATGAAATACTGTCTGGTAAACAAAATATTCCTAAGACATAGTGTCTTACCTTAAATAGATCCTAGGGAGTTAGGTGGGCAGTCATACCTAATCTGTATTTGAGTTGGCACTAAAATCAGGCTGATTTTTATGTAGTTGTTGTTATTGTTTTAGGTTTGGGCTTGGGTTTTGTTTTTTCCTGTGTATTTTCACTTGAGTAGTAATGTTACAGTATGTTTGTTTATTTGTTTTGTTTTTGGGTTTGTACTTGGTTGACAAAATCAGAATGTATATGTTATGGGTTTGTAGTTTTCAATCACTTTGTAACCCTGTTAACCTTTACTCACAAGTGAACACAAAATTACTGAGACTTCTCTAAATCTAAGCAATGTCAGGTTCAGAAAAAGGGGGACATTTGTGGTGTTTGCCTTTCTACTCTCCTTTGCTCTGATATCTGGGGCTTTCGTATGTCCTCTAGGCTGACATTAGTCCCATGGACACAAGACTTATAAGGAGCATTACTCTTTTTCATTCCATTAAAATTTACCTTGACATTGTGCCATTTCTTCCAGGAGTTCCCTCTACATATTTCTGTCATCTAAAAATAAATCAGTTTCTCTTTAAATTATGTACTCCTGGCTCCTTTGCCCCATTGAATCCTGGAGAAAAACAGGACATCAAGTATGAGATTCAGATATTAATTAAAATAAATGCTCATAATTCCCTATGGCTGCATTTTGATAGGAACATTGGTTCAAGATCTTAACTGCTGCAATCTGTATACCTCCATCATTTCCAACCATCAATCAAGTTTTGAAACATGGACTTCTAAACTCATAGGCAGTTGTTTACCAGCATTTCAGTTTATTACTAAACATTGCAGATTATATCAGACATCTTAGTCCTGGATGGGGCATGCCCTTCTGATCAGCAAGTCTGTTCACTTACAATCCAAAACACCATACAATTCAAGGAGGATGAAAACAAAGGTACCAAACCTTTTGAGGAATGGTCTTTCCCACTTTTAGCTGTTTTTATCTAAAGAAATAGGGTTAGTTCTAAACCATCAGTGTGCTCTTTCCTCATGGACAATGTGGGAGAAATACAAACCAATCCCTTCTCTTTGTGGATTTCATGCAGTCTACCACTCTTCCAATTTTATTTGTCAGTAACATGTTCCAATTTCTGAGATCATAATTAATCTTACATTAATTACATTTTAAATTAGCCAAAATATGCTCTTTCAGCAGCACTTAAAATGTCATCAGCAAGACATTGCATAAATCATTGTTGAGGGTGGTTTACTTGTGAGGAGATTTGCGTAACTGACAATTCCTTGAAAGGCAGGTGGATTTTTAAAAACTCTTATGCAAAGTATATTTCTGGAGTTTGACCACAGTTGCAGGAAAGTCATAGTGTACTAGGCAGTTTGCATAGCCCTTCGCCTAATTTTACCAACACACATATGAAGGGAAATGGATTTTCTTCTGTGATTATCCGTTTTGTGTTTTGTCAGTTTCAATAACTTCTCTTCCAGATTTATGAACTTGATATGGCACTGTTATGAGAAACCTATTCCAACCTTGCCTTTTAGTACCTCCAGACCCCTAACAACACAATTATCAGCTTTCTCAAGTAATGTGATTACTTACACCTTTAAAGTCTCCAGAAATGTGCAGCACTATTTGCAAATATGTAATATATTAAATGGCAACCCCTGCTACTGTGTCACTGTGTCACAGGTCATTTCATCTCTCTGGGTATCAGTTTCCTCAAATGTCAAAATAAAGGAAAGCTAGAATCACTGTAAGATCTCCTACAAGTCTAAAATTCTGGTGTTCTCTGAACGATGCTATAGTTTACTTTTTCACTTTACTCATATCACACTGACGGATTGATGTTGATTCTTATCTCAAAAAGTAAGATTTCTACCTCTAGAGAGAACTTCAAGATTGTCAGCTCTAACACCTTCATTTTGCAGGTAAAGGAAACTTAGGGCTTGAGAAATGAAGTAACTTCTCAAACTTTCCACAGTCAGTAAGTGACTGGCACTAAATGTCAACTCTCCCTCTACTGATCAAGTTCTCGCTCCTCTACTCCATTTTTATTTAAATTGAAGATATTTCAAAGCAAACCTGATCAATGAAATTCAACTATGAACAGATATGTCAGAATATTACAGTCAGAAAACTGGAAAAGGGAGATGAAAAACAGCATGTGTAGTAGCACCCAGAAAGCCAAATTAACATTGATTCAAAGGGCCAGAACTGCAATGAAATAAGGACAGGACTAGAGAAATTCAGAGGTTTGGGGAAAGGAAAAAATTTAATAAAAATGGAAATAAGACCCAGAAAAGCACAGCTATCCTTTTGTCATTGACATTCAGTACTATTAAGTTCATCTTCATTGGGACATTGGTAAAAAAAGGGGTGTGATCTCTTTGCAGATTGATAGACTTTTT
Source organism: Cacajao melanocephalus (assembly GCA_963573385.1). Taxonomy (NCBI): domain Eukaryota; kingdom Metazoa; phylum Chordata; class Mammalia; order Primates; family Pitheciidae; genus Cacajao; species Cacajao melanocephalus. The sequence goes on along the minus strand of CAUYLG010024999.1, from coordinate 17,376 downwards.
CACACTGTAATGTTAGACTTTGTCTTTTTCTTTAAAACTCTAGTTTCAAAACTCTACTTATAAGTGAAAAAGATCAGTCTACGTCTGTCCCCGTTGCTAAGAGTAACCATCTTTCAAATATTGCCGGATTTTCATATCATAAGTATTTTGGTCCAAATCACTTCCCCTCATTCAGTTTTCACTACTCAGCAGTTCCTTTTAATTGACACACAATAATTGTATATATTTATGGAGTACAATGTGATGTTTCAGTACACATATGCATTGCCTAATGATCAAGTCAGGGTATTTAGCAAACCCATGACCTCAAATATTTACGATTTCTTCGTAGTAAACACTTTTAGAATCCTCTCTTCTAGGAGTTCTCATCTTTCTATAATTTCAAAGCTTCTACCCCCTCCACAGAATACTTTTTGGTTCTCTCTCTGATCTGTGCAGTGCATTTTTTTTTCATTACATCTACTACTTGTCCTATACTTTCATTTCTTCATAGCACTCCTAAAGTATTTCAAAATCTTTAAAATCATTACTGATAATAATACTACTAGTTATGAGGCTATAACATATTCCATACTAGAGTCTTACAAATCATCTAGTTTATTAAATTTAAAAAATGTCCCAAAAGAAAGCCTACTAAATATATAATATGCCCAAAAATGTGTTAGGCACTACTTCAAAGGCTGCATACACCAATCCGATGCTCATAAAGTCACTCTAGCTATTTGTACAATACAGGTTTTCCTCTCCAAGGTTTCCACAGAGTCCTAGAGAAATTGTTAGAATCCCGAGCATGAATTAAATTGAATGAATGTTCAACTGTGATCTGGTAAATTGAGGTAAATGGTGCAAACATCTGATTCTTAAAGGAAGATGTCCTCAAGCCTCACAGTCACAGATTCCATTTTTTAATCTCATATTCTAGTTTTGCCTTTTTGGCCATTGAAAACCAATCCAAACAAACAGCCTCTTTAAGTAACAACTAGATTCAACTTCTATTGAGGTGTTGTTATTTAAACCCTCTCTACAGAGAGCTTCAGTGGGATTGAAAAATACTTGTTCCCTGGAAGCTATAAGAGAAATACTCTATGATTTATGAATAATACATATGATAATCTGAACGTTAAATTAATCCCTAACCTTTCTGTACAATATGCTGAAGGTAATTTCTCCTTCTTACATTACATTTCAGAAGCTAGAATTCAGAAGTATGGTGTTGGTTACCTTTAAAGGATAATAGAGCTTCAAAACAGTATCGCAGGAAGCAAAGTGGAATAAACAGAAAACTGTCAAACTAGATGCCATTATTGTAAGTTGTTGAAAAGGTTAAATGTCAGAAGCAAATCTAAATAGATGACTGGAATGAATAAGTGCTTTTTACACTAACTTGCTTGTTTCTCAATACAAGTAACACATTTGCCCTAGACTCTTAGAAACAGGGCTAATTAAGTCAAAGGGACTGCTATTCTGTCTTAACTTTCCCCTTCTCAGAGCATCAGAAAAGAAGCAGAAAAACATGGTGTTGGACTGTAGTCCCTGCAGATTTGGTACATCCAAAATTCTCCCACTCCAGCAGAAAGAAAGTACCCTCTCACCCTTTCCTTTTATTCTGCTCCATAGTAAAACTCTAGAGATGGATCTCGTGCAAAATATTCAGATTTTGAAGAATCATTATCCTTTTTGTGCTTAAAAAAATCTTTAACCTATTGTTTAAAAGGATCTCAAATAAAGATATACAGCAATTTCACTAAAATTCAAGCCAAATAAACCATTAAGTACCAATCATCTATTTGGAGGAATTAATGCTATTTTCCTTTAAAGAAATGAAGATAGGAAGCATAGATATTTTAAATGCAGTTCTTAAAACATTCTTGTTTTCTTAATGTTTCAGAAATTATTTATGATCAAAAGATGCTTCTGTGTTTTTATATTAAAGCCCTGCCTTGGGCAGGGAGCAAATGAGAATATATCATTCTTAATGGGAAGCTCACATGAAAGGTAAGTGCCCCTCACTCTCTCCTCCTCCTCTCTGGAGTCCAACTGGAGCTATAACTTTGGCTCTGAAATTTGAACAAGGAAGGAAGACACTGGCTCCAGTGTCAAATGTGAACGTGATTTCCCCCCAAGGCAAGAGCCACCCCAAACACGGCACGTACTTTAAATTGTTTTTCAGGTAAATGTCATAGGTTTCCATTGAACCAGTAGCCTAAAGCTGTGAACTCAACATAAGACTTCCTGTATTCCCATCCTGCTTCTACTACAAACCAGCTTTAGGAACCTGAAAATATCACAAAGCTGCTATAGGCCTCTTTTCTCCCTTCTGTCAAATGGGGAACTCAGAGGAGGTGGCTGTTAGTCTTTTTCAGTTTCTAACTGTGTGAAAGCTACATTCTTCCTGACTGGTGAAAGCTTCGTATATTATCCCTCACAAGGGACATTTTCTTTTTAACAAGAAAACAACAGAAGATAGGTTATATCAGCAAATACTGCATGATTTCTTTTATAAAAAGACATCTAAAATAATCAATGGTATAGCAATAGAGAATAGGAAGGTGGAAGGGGATGGAATCAGGGGATAAAGAGACCTGTTATTCAATAAGTAAATTTTTTCAAGATGAGTAAGTTCCAGAGATCTGTACGTGATGTCTATAGTAAACGGTAAGGTGTTGTGTACTTAAAAATTTATTGAGATGGATCTTGGTAAGTATTCTTGTCACACATACACAAAAAGAGGGCACAAGGAGACTTTTGGAGATGTGGATATGCTTATTACCCAGACTGTGGTGATGATAGTGTAACTGAACCCAGGATCAGCCACTTGCTATTTGAAAGACAGGCATGAGAGACAAGGGTTGGTAGGAGGAAAAGTTGGTTTATCCAGAGACAGAGAAGAGGGTGAACTATAGTTGCAAAAGCCATCTTAAATCAGCACAGATATTAGACTCTCGTTATGTTAAGGGCAGGGAGAAGAGAAGGGGATTCTAGTTCAAGAGCTGACCAGTAACTGCAGACATCTGGGCAGCAGCAAGGGTCCAAAGAGGTTGGGAACTGCTTTGTCCTGGCTCAGGTCACAGTCCTTCTGTAAATCCTTAACAAAACATAATAATTGTTTATAGATGTCCCCTTTTAATGCCAGCTTTTGTTTTAAAAACTCCATGATTGCTGTTTTTGCATATTAGTGCTCTAAAATTATCCCAGCCTATAAGCAGGAATAGGTGAAGACCCCTTAACCCATTTCCCATTTGCCCTAAAAATACTCTTGTCTCTAATCCTAAGGTAACATCATACACACTTCTGTTACATTAGGATTAGAAACATGTTATATTTAGAAATAACTTCAACAACAATTTTTATATTTTATTTTCCCATTTGAAAATCAGTCAGATTTGCTTCAACCTCAAAGAGCATGTTTATATAAAATTAAAGAAGCACTGGTGGTGAGCTGTAGTTTCTTTTTTTCTTTTTCTAGATGGGAAATGTTCAACCAAAATGAAATTAATTATGTTCTTTTGCTGTTTCACTGTTGCAGTAACACTCGTGTGTAGATATACATGTATGTATATGTATCTGTGTGTGTGTATATATATACATATATGTATATATGTCCAGCCTCATCAAATTGTATATATTATGTGCAGTTTTTAGTATACCAATTAGAACTCAATAAAGCCAGAAAAATAAAGAAAGAAGACAGATAGCATCCCGAGTGCCTCCCCAACCTACCTGATCCCTAGTAGATTGGTGTGTAGGTAGGAACTCAATCTTTCATCTCTGTCTTCCCAGTGTCCAGTACACTGGGCACTTTGTAGGTATTACATAAATGTGTGTTACTGGTCTGTTTAAATCAACAACTCGATACCTTTCTGAGAGTAGACTATGAGACCTAATTTAGGTACAAGGTAGAGAGATTCTAACCTGCTTTTTCTACCTAAGACTAACCTTGCCCTGGCTGTGTTAATTCCAGCCATTAATCTTTTAATTTAACGAGTTAACTATCAGTTGTACAATTTTTATCCGATTAGTCCAATAAATCACATTTAATTATGTTATTTCCTCTGCCTTCCACTAGTGAGGAGGAGAAAACATTTGCTGATAATTTTATTATGTAGTAGGGACTATACTAAGTGCTTTATACATCCAGTCATATTTAATTTAACAGCATTCTCAAAAACACTGAGGTAGAAATTATGACACCTATTTTATAGGTGAGGAAGCAGATCATAGCATCAGAGTAACGTGTCCAGATTCTCGTCACTAAGCAGCATCATAGCAGGGACTGGAAACAAGCCTGTTTCCAAAGCCCGGCTCTTTTTTCCTTCCGCACTCACTGCAATGGAGTTTGTTCTGCTACCAAATAAGTCAACGTTATTTCTGAGAGTGCATAATGGGATTATGAGAGACTTGGATGGGAGGCAGAGAACTGCCTGAAATGACTTTCTCTAATAATGGTGATAGATTGCATTGATCCAGTGAGATGAACATCTCCATCTCACCGGCCACCCCTGTGGTCATCAACATGCATCTTGTTATGTATTTTGCTGCAGCTAGTGGTACAAATGAGACCACAGATGTTATTCCTGTATAAGCATCAGATTGTTTTAGACTCGCCATCCATGTCTTTGCCTCAATAGAGCCATATTCTACCCAATCCAGTGAGAAAATTGCCGTAGAAGACTTTTCAGATAACAATGACAAATGCTACTTTATATATGTATACACACACAAATGTGTGTGTATATGTACATATGCATATGTGTGAGTAATCAATTATTTCAGCTTAGGAAAACAAAAGCCTTAGTTGAATTTTTGCATTCAAGTTTTCCGACAGTCATAATGGTAAATGAATAACTCTAATTCTGTTTCTCGGGTGAAGCCAAGTTCAGAAGTAGTCAGGCTACTGACCACTCTGACGGAACTAGCAAGGAAATGTGTATCATATATCATTTTAGAGAAAGAGGATTTTTAAACTGAATTCTTAAACTTGTGAAGAGAAAAACTGAAATCCATGTTCTCTTCTTGGTTACAACTGTCCATTTAGTTCCCAGAAATATAAAATGGAGATCAGAGTAGCCCCAAAATGATGCTATAACATACCTTACAAGTTTCTTTCATTTGAAATTTGTAAGGCTGATAATAAAGCTTTTTTTTCATGTTTCTAGTTAGCCCCTTTATGCATGTTAATAAGAGCAAAGGGAGGAAGGATTGGGGAAGTCAGTGGGCAATGTATGTTATAATACCTAATCAATTTCCTTCTGCAAGTTTTATTACTTTGAGACTTCTAGAGAAAAAAATTGATTGGACTTATTCATGTGGGAACCTTTCAGGAAACAAAGTGATTTCTGTTAGTATTCTATTGCAACTAATATTATGGGCCTAGAGCCAAGGAAAGATGAATTATCCTACCCTAATCAATTACTTAATTCTGGTTTTTATACCAAGTGTTTAGGAAATTGGCAAAGCATTGAATGGGTGGAAAACTGCTAAACAGGAAATAGAAAAAGACCAAATCAAATTTAAGTAAACAAGGATGAAAGGAAAATTATATGTATAATATATGTTATATATGATGTGTATGATATATAAACATATATATATTTTTTTGAGATAGGATCTTGCTCTATTGCTAGGACTACAGGTACATGCCACCACATGTGGCTAATTTTGTTCATTTTTTGCAGAGCTGAGGTCTCACTATGTTGTACAAGCTGGTCTCAAACTCCGGGGCTCAAATTATCTTCCTGCCTCCCAAAGTGCTGGGATTACAGGCATGAGCCACTGCACCCAGCCTGAAGAATACGTATTGAAGGAAGTAATTTAGCCTCACCTCACCTCAAGTATCCAGACATTCATTGAGCACCTACTATATGTCTGGCCTTTAACTAGATGTTAGAAATCTAAAGATGAATAAATCATCATATATCTAATGTTACAGGTCTTCCCACTCTAATAAGGAAACATACACACACACACACACACACACACACACACACACACACACACACAGAGTTGTGAAACTACTGGATGGATGAATTGCAAAGACGAGGATAGGGAACAATTACAGCACAAGAAAAGGTTCCTAAGTCATAGAATTAGATAAAAAGGTATTTTCTTTGAGAACAAAAAAAAGGGGATCAGTGTGAACAAAAAATAAAAATAAAAAAATGTGTGGACCAGAGGATTTTGTAATTGCTGAGCATGCCATGTAAGACATGGAAGCTTAGGATATGAGGAGTGGTGGGGGAATAGAGAAGATGGATCATAGAAAATCATAGGTGCTGCTGTTGGTGAAGCAGGTTGTACTTCAGGCAGTAGAAAACCACTGAATGTTTTTAAGTGGAGGACAGTATGGTCAAAGGGATAACTCTGGCACCATTACAGAACATGACTTTTACTAGGAAAAGATAGGAGAAAAAAGATCGGTGAGGATATAGGGATTTTCCCTTTATGCTGTACATGGAATTCCTCTTTTAATTTCATTTTGAAGGATCTCCACTGGATTTAAGTAGTCAATGAATTAAAAAACAAGGAGTGAAGAAGACAGGAGGAATTATATAGCCACTACCTATGGCTCTGAAGATGGAGGTTGACTTCATTTAGCAAACAGGAACAAGCTTTTAGTATTTAGGCTAATGAATTAGCACATCTGATCATTTATCTTCAATTTGTCCACAGAAGATCTTTTGAGGGGTGCTATTCTAGCTGCTTTCAGTGGAGGTAAAGGATTTCCACTGAAGTGGGCTTACTTCTAATGTTCCAAGATATTAAACAAGTATGGTACTTTCAGAGGAGCAGATAAAATCCAATCACAGGCATACCTCATTTTATTGGGCTTTGCTTTATTGAGCTTCTCAGATACCACACTTTTCACAAATTGAAGGTTTGTAACAACCCTGCTTTAAGCCAACCCCATTGGTGTCATTTTCTTGCAGCATCTGCTCACTTCATGCCTTGGTGTCATATTTTGATAATTCTCCCAAGAATTCAAAATCTCTCATTATTATTATATCTGTCATGGTCACGTGTGATCAGTGATGTTTGATGATACTATTATAATTGTTTTGGGGAACCATGAACTATGCCCGTACAAGACGATGAACTTAATAAATGTTGTATGTGTTCTGACTGCTCCAGTGACCTGCCATTACCCCATCTCTCCCTCTCCTCAAGACTCCCTATTCTCAAAGACACAATAATGAACTTAGGCCAGTTAATAACTATACAGCGGCCTCTAAGTGTTCAAGTGAAAAAAAGAGTCATGCATCTGTCACTTTAAATCAAAAGCTAGAAATCATTAAGCTTAGTGAAGAAGCCATGTCAAAAATAAAGGCCAAAAACTGCATTTCCTATTCCAAACAGCCAAGTTGTGAATGCAAAGAAAAAGTTATTAAGGAAATTGAAAGTGCTACTTCAGTGAACACGTGAATGATAGAAAAGTGAAACAGCTTTATTGCTGACAAGGAGAAAGTTTTAGTGGTCTGCATGGAACCAACCACAGCATTCCCTTATGCCACACCCTATTCCAGAGCAAGGCCCTAACTCTCTTCAATTCTATGAAGGCTCAGAGAGGTGAGAAAGCTGCAGAAGAAAAATTGGAAGCTAGCAGAGGTTGGTTCATGCAATTTAAGGAAAGAAGCCTTCTTCATAATGTGAGAGTGCAAGGTGAAACAGCAAATGCTGATGTAGAAGCTGCAGCAAGTTATCTGGATGGTCTAGCTAAGGTAATTGATGAAGGCAGCTATACTAAACAACAGATTTTCAATCCAGATGAAACATCTTTCTATTGGAAGAAGATGCCATCTAGGACTTTCACAGCTAGAAAGACAAAGTGGATGTCTGGCTTCAAACCTTCAAAGGATAGCCCCTTGTTATGGGCCAATGCAGCTGATCACTTGAAGTTGGAGCCAATACCCTCCTTTCTGAAAATCCTGGGACCCTTAAGAGTTCTACTATCTCTACTCTGCCTGTGTCCTAAAAATGGAACAACAAAACCTGGAGTATAGCACATCTGTTTCTGCGTGGCTTATTAAATATTTTAAGCCCACTATTGAGACTTTCTGCTCAGAAAAAAATATATATTTATTTCAAAGTGTTAGTGTTCATTCACTATGCACCTCATCTCCCAAGAGCTCTGATGGAGATATACAAGAAGATTAATTGTTTGCATGCATGCTAACACAACGTCTATTCTGCAGCCTGTGAATCAAGGAGTCATTCTGACTTTCAAATCTTATTATTTAAGAAATACATTTCATATGGCTAGAGCTGCCAAACAGAGTGATTTCTCTGGTAGGTCTGGGAAAAGTAAATTTGAAACTACTTGAAAGGACCCACTATTTTAGATGCCATTAAGACCATTTGTGGTTAATGAGAGGAGGTCAAAATGTCAACATTAACAGGAGCTTGGAAATAGTTTATTCCAACGCTTATGGATGACTTTGAGGGGTTCAAGACTCCAGTGGAGGAAGTAACTGCAGATGTGGAAGAAATAGCAAGAGAACTAGAATTAAATTTTGAGCCTGGTGTGACTGAATTGCCATAATTTCATGATAAAACTTTAATAGATGAGATGTCGCTTCTCCTAGGTGAGCAAAGAAATTGGTGTCTTGAGATAGAAGCTACTCCTGCTGAAGATGCTATGAACATTGTTGAAAGGATAACAAAGAATTTAGAATATTAGATAAACTTAATTAATAAAGCAACAATAGGATTTGAGAGGACTGACTCCAATTGTGAAAGAAGTTCTACTCTGAGTAAAATGCTTTCAAACAGTATCATATGTTACAGAAAAATAGTTCATAAAAGGAAGAGTCAGTTGATGTGGCCAACATCATTGTTGCCTTATTTTAAAAAATTGCCATGGCCACCACAGCTTTCAACAACCACTGCCCTCATCAGTTGGAAGCCATCAAAATAGAGGACCCTTCACAAGGAAAATGTTTCCAACTTTCTGAGGGCTCAAATAATTAGCATTTTTTAGCAATGAAGCATTTTTAATTAAGGTACATTTTCTTGGATAATGCTTTTGCACACTTAATAGACACGGTATAATGTAAATATAACTTTTTTTTTTGAGTCAGACTCTCTGTTGCCCAGGCTGGAGTGCAGTGGCACAATCTCGGCTCACTGCAACCTCCGTCCCCTGGGTTCAAGTGATTCTCCTACCTCAGCCTCCTGAGTGCCACCAAGCCCAGCTAATTTTTGTATTTTCAGCAGAGACAGGGTTTCACCATGATGATCAGGCTGGTCTTGAACTCCTGACCTCAAGCGATCCAAGTGCCTCAGCCTCCCAAAGTGCTGGGATTATGGGTGTGAGCCACTGCACCTGGCCAAAACATAACTTTTATATGTACTAGGAAACTAAAATATTCTTGTGACTCACTTCTTTGCAATATTCACTTTATTCTGGCAGTGTGGAACCAAACCCATGATATCTCCAAGGTATGCCTGTACCTGGCAAAACTCTACTTTGCATTTAATTATAGCTATTAATCTCCAGGCAAGTCATTTTGTCTCTCTGAATCTTTGTTTGTTTTCTTTTTTTTTTTTTTGAAAGAAAGAAAAAGAGAGAAAAGAAGAAAGAAAGAGTGAAAGAAAGAAAAAAAAAGAATGAAAGAGAGAAAGAAAGAGGAAGGGAAAGAGGGAGAGAGAACGAGATTCTTATTCTATTGCCCAGGCTAGAATGCAGTCTAAAAATGGGTATTAAAAACCTCTTTTATGCCAATAATTGTCCTTAACAATGGAGACAGAAAGGAATAAGAGATGAAAATAACAAACAAGCAGCCAACCAATATTTTATTTAAACCTGTGAAATGCTATGCAATTGCTGAGAAGTGATTTACTTCCAATTATGTGGTCACTTTTAAAATAGGAGTAATGTGATACTGATAAAAATGTATGTTTTGTTGATTTGGGGTGGAGAGTTCTGTAAATACTTGTTAAGTTTACTTGTTCCAGGTCTGAGTTCAAGTCCTGGATATCCTTGTTAATTTTCTATCTCATTGATCTGTCTAATATTGACAGTATAATGTTAAAGTCTCCCACTATTACTGTGTGGTTTAATGCAACTGGACCAATTACTTTCTAAAAGTAGAATTTAATGCAACTGGACCAATTACTTTCTAGCAGTATGATCACATGTACAGCAAATTTAATTGAGCCATTTTTGAATTTGTATTTATTATCCTTATTTAATTATTCCTAGAGACCTAAAGACTATAGCTGAACAAAGGATTGCACATATATTTTTTGAAGAAATATCGTATCTTTCATTGTACGACTTGCTCACAACTTCAACTACATTAAATTACACTATTACAATTAATTATATGCAGCATATGGATTAATTCTTATTTTTATTGTTAATCTGGACCAATTAATGATGTTAGCTCTTAATTTTGTTAATCATGATAATTTTTAATTATCTTTGAAGATGCATTCTGTTATTTAATTTGAAAGGTTTTTATTAGGTTATACAAATGTATGTAAACATCTTTATTTAAATTTTTTAATTAAGACACATTTCTCAAGAAAAATATTAGATCTGGTTGATTGATTTTACAAGGTGGCTGGTCTGTTATTAAATTATGTGATAAATATTTTGAATATAATTTAACCTAATTCTGTAACTCCAATGTTTTAACAAATAGATGTTTTCCAGAGTATGTTGAATAATATTTTTTAAACCTCTAGAGTTAATAGTAACAGGTGTAATATTTATTCCTCTAACAAATGTTGATTAAAAACTTTTTGTATACTTGCCAGAAATTTTTAAAATGAAGGTCTCTAATGCCTAGGTAACAAATCCTTTGGTAAATCAGGTGTTTCTAATTCAGCACTTTCAACAAAATTGGAGGAAGACCTAAGTGAATAGTCAACTGGTATATTGCTAAAGAACACATTTATTATAGATCAGCATTAGTCTTTGATGGCATGTAACTCAAAACAATTTCAAAGAATTGAATGACATTGTCATAAACTTCTTTTTGTTCTTCTCTCAACATAAACAAAGATTTCTCAGAATTATAAAGTGTGAAAAAATTAAAAATAAATTAAATTAAATCAATTCTAACCTGCTTCATTCTGATAATAAGTAACATTCACCTCCAAATACATTGCTCTCTGCCCTTTTTAAAAAAAAATGCTTTCATTTACCTGAACACCTGCTTCCTACAGTGCTTAAGCCAGAAACTAAAGAAATAAAGGGCACACTTACCTCCAGAAAGCTGCAGTATTCCTGAACAATCGCCCTCGCTGACCCAGACACAGGCTTCTGCCATGAGCCCACTGCTGTGCTTTGGACTCTGTTCCCTGGGAAAGAGTCACAGACCCCTCCCAACCATCCCAAACATTCCAAGTACATGTTTTACTTTTGAAGGTTAAAGTGACCATATGCCATCATTTGGGTCTGAGTTTAGGTCTGTTGCTCAATGAAATTATTAATAATGCCCCCTTTTACTCTAAAGGTTTTGATGATAAATGAAAGGGCAAACCTAGTAATGAGAAAACTCACAGATCTCAGACATCTGGGTTAGAAATATTGGCTATGATGGACATACATCGACCAATGTGATGATCCAAGTCTCTCTTGCCATTTAAAAACCTTTAGGGTGTGATGCTTTCTCTTTGACTCTCTCCTTCAATCTCATTCTCACTCAACATGTATTAAGCACCTACTATATGCAAGGCTCTGCTCAACCATAGTGAAATAGAAATGATAAAATCAGTGTTACTTTCAGTTTAAGGGCATGTTTCCAAGCCTCTCTAGCTGTTCTCTCTTGCCTCCCTACCTCCCAAACATACATTTACTAGGCACATACTATAGAAAAAATGTCATGCTCTTACATTGTTCTTCACCTTTGTCCTTCCCATTCCCCACCTCATTGATTTTACTCTGTTAACATCTCAGCCTTACATGGAATCCAGCAGATCTGGCCTGGTTCTCTATTCATTTGAAACTAACAGACAGCTTCAACTCCCTGAGGTTGTTTCATCTTTGGTAGAATGGAAATAATCAAGTGATGGTTAATATTGGGTACCAGCTTGATTGGATTAAGGATGCAAAGCATTGATTCTGGGTGTGTCTGTGAGGGTGTTGCCAAAGGAGATTAACATTTGAGTCAGTGGACTGGGAAAGGCAGACCCACCCTTAATCTGAGTGGGTACCAACTAATGAGCTACCAGTGAGGCAGAATAAAAGCAGGCAGAAGAGTGTGAAAAGACTAGACTGGCTTAGCCTCCCAGCCTACATCTTTCTCCCATGCTGGATGCTTCCCGCCTTTGAACACTGGATTCCCAAGTTCTTCAGCTTTGGAACTCAGATTGCTTCCTTGCCCCTCAGCTTGCAGATGGCCTATTGTGGGACCTCACCTTGTGATCATGTGAGTCAATAATCCTTAATAAGCTCCCCTTTATATAGGCATCTATCCTATTAGTTCTGTCACTTTAGAGAGCCCTGACTAATACAAATTATAACACTTCACCAAGATAATCTAAAATTATAAAGAAACAAGTTGGAAAAATATACAGTAAAATATTAATGGTTATCTTTGACAGTGAGATTATAAATGATTTATTGTTGTTGTGGCTGTTGCTGCTGTTGTTATTAATATCACCATTGTTTCTTCCTTTATATTCTTTTTAATTTTTTCTAAAGTCCCTAGGAAAGAACTATATATCAGTCAGAGTCCCAGCAGAAAATAGACACAACACTGGAATGGGATAACAGAAGACAATTTAATACAGGTACCAATTAAAAGTGAGGGCAAGAGTAAAGGAACTAAGGAGAGACAATGATACACCCATGACAACCCTCTGGCTTACAAGCCAGCACGAGGAACGTGACAGGTCTGCCTGACAAAAATTTTCCATTTTTAAATTTTTGGATGGAACAGAACATGCTGAAGTCATTCCAAGAATATTCAACATGTACACTCAGACACACTGAAGACCTTCCTTCTTTCTTTTTCCCATTCCTTTTCTCCCCTACCTCCTTCCTCCCTTTTCTCCTTTCTTCCCTCTAAAGGCAGTGTTTTATTATGGAAAGTGTATGAGCATCATTGTTAGACAGATTTCAGTTCAATTTTCATCTCTTTTATAAGAACTAAACATGTTACCACTCTGTGAGGACCATCTTTCTCCCCTATAAATTGGATATACCAACACATATTCCATAGAACGATTGTGAAAATTAGATGAGAGACTGCACTTTTAAAGTAGATAAAACAGATTTGTTGGGTACAAACATGCATTCCAGAGGTAGCATTCTTGAGTTCAAAGCCTAGCTCTGCCTCTTTACTTGCCTATATCTCAATTTCATCATCTGTTAAATGGTTATAACCTTATTTCATAGGGTTATAGTGAGAATCAAATGAATTAATATATGCAAAGGATTTAGAATTGTGCCTAGTCTATTTTTAACAAGCACTATATAAGTGTTTCGATGGTCATAATACATTATAATTGTCACAATATTTTCATTCTTGGACCCTTACGATATGCCAGAAAGTAGTGAATCATGTAAATGGTGAGATAACTGCTACCCTCTTCTCTATTCTCATCCTTTGGTGTTCACACCAATGCACACCTCCCCCAGTTTATTCTCAGCCAAGGACTGAGCACAGTTGGGGTACTAATTCTGGGTGATTTGTACCTGATAAGGGATTCTTCTAACAGGCAACCTTTGCTCAAAGACTCTCCTTTGGCCTGATCAAGGCTTTTTCAGAACTGCACTGCTGTCTGAGGCTCATCTGGTTTAGGTTTCAGAGGCTGTGCCAGCTTGCATCCTCTGAGAAGCCAATGGAAAGAGTATATTAGATGTGCAGGACATTTGTTAGGGAAATACTTCTGAAGAATATAAGGGAAAGATGTAAGAGTAGGTGAGACCCTTTAGATTATGATAGGGGTCTGATACATATGAAAGGAGAGAGGGAAGGAAGGATTGGGTAGAAGTAGCCTCAGATTGCAGCGGACTTCTAAGAAAACAACAAAAACAACAACTCTTGTACTTTTTTGTTTTTACTCCCAGATAGAGCAGAGTAAAGTCCGAGGACCCAGTTATATACCCTGAGGCCAGTTCCACTGTCACCCAGTGTTACTACAGCATCATCTGCTGGCTTGGCTGGGGAAGGAGGGAAGGCTTCCAAGCTCTCTCCTGTGGTTGCTGGCAGGTCTTCATCTTTTGCCACCTGAATCCTTCTACTGGGCTATATCACAAGCTGGAAACAAGTTTCCCTCAGGGCAGACAATCAAAGAGACAGTGAGAGAGAACACACACCCAAAATAAAAAACACACTTTTTCTGCAACCTAATCTAAGTGAAAAATCATCAATTCTGTTGGATTCTCCTCATTAGAGTCAGTAAGTACAGTTCACAGTTAACGAGAGGAGATTATCCAAGGCAGTGAACACCAGGAGAAGGAGATTATTGGAGATCATCCTAAAGGCTTCCCTCCCCCAAACTAAGTGCCCTCCAGTGATTTTCAGAGCCTCTTGTATCTCTTCAGTTAGAGACCTTAGCATGCTGTCTTCTCACTGCTTATTTACTTCTCTTCATATCCCTGCAAGCTATCAACTTCAGGAGAGCAGGCACCTTATATCTTTAAATCACATTTGTATTCTCAATGTCTAGCACAGAACCAGCAATATAAATATTTGTTAAATAAATTAACTTGAAAGAAATTTATCTCAAACATATTGCACACTCATCTACCTTCTTAAATAGAAAAAAAAACCCATTTCACTTGACTTATCTTGACAGTTAAGCATTATCATTAAAAACACCAATTGTACCAAATTGTACTTTTTGTCAAATCATATTACAAATAATAAATGTGTTTATTGTAATGGTTCGTATTTTAATTAATAACATATATACATATATATTTATAAATAAATTATAAGTTAAATAAATAAAATATATATTTTAATTATACATACATAAATATACACATATATTTATAAATAAATTATAAGTTAAATAAATTTAAAAATCCATACTTTGAGATTCAACTAACTCCTGGCTGCAGAAAATCCTTCCCAAGAGTTCACTGAATCTTGAAGCATGGATTTTTACACTACAGAAATAAACACATTTATTTCTCATTGGCAACCATGTGTTGATTGTAATTGTTCCTATTTTAATAAATAAAGATGTGTTTGAGCCTAGTTACAATGATTTAAAAACTCATGGTCCAAAACTGCAATTATTTATGCACCATCCTAACAGTTTGGGACATAGATGCTGAGTCCTAGCATCTATGGACCCTTATGAGCCAGAAAGTAGTGAATCATGTAAATGGTGAGGTAACTGCTACCATCTTCTCTATTTCCATCCTTCGGTGTTCACCTAATCCTTGCTTAGTCCTGGCATCTATGTGCCAACTTGTTAGGAAATTGTGGCTTAAAAGGGAGAAGAAATAGGAGGAGGAAAAGAACAGGGGAGTTAGTTTTGCCTTGAGTCAGGAAAGATTAGCTTCTGCTGGAAAATCTCAGTCCTATTAAAGAAGTAATGATTTTCAAAATATGGTTGCTGGGAATTGCTGTGTTACACCTCTAAAAGTCTGTCTTCAATGCAAACCAAAATCACAATGACATACATCTCACATCAGTTGAATGGCAATTATTAAGTTAGAAAACATTTTGGTGAGGTTGTGGAGAAAAGGGAACATTTATAGACTGCTGATCAGAATATGAATTATTTCAGCTACAGTGGAAGCAGCTTTCAGATTTCCCAAAGAACTTAGGACTTCTATTTGACCCAGCAATCCCATTACTGGGTATCTGCAGAAAGGAATATAAATCCTTTTACCAAAAAGACATATGCGCACATATATTCATTGCAGTGCTTCTCACAATGGAAAAGATCTGGAATCAATCTTGATTCCCATCAACAGTGAACTAGATAAACAAAATACAGCATATATACACTGTGGAATACTATGCAGCCATAAAAAAGAACACAATCATGTCCTTTGCAACAATAATAATGCATCTGGAGGCCATTATCCTAAAAACACTAATGCAAAAACAGAAAACCAAATGCTGCATATTCTCTCTTATAAGTGGAAACTAAATGTTGAGTACACATTTGGC
Organism: Cacajao melanocephalus; assembly: GCA_963573385.1. Lineage (NCBI taxonomy): Eukaryota > Metazoa > Chordata > Mammalia > Primates > Pitheciidae > Cacajao > Cacajao melanocephalus. The sequence continues at coordinate 1,291 of CAUYLG010024999.1, read as the reverse complement.
TTCAAAGAGGTGAACAATGGACACCAGGACCTACCTTAGGGTGAAGGATGGGAGGAGGATAAAGGTCAGAAAAATAACTATTAGATATTATCCTCACTACTGGGGTTACCAAATCATTTGTAAACCAAACCCCAGCAACACACAATTTACCCATGTTAACAAACCATAAAAATAAATGAATAAAATAAAAGTCTGTCTTTAACACCTTTAATTCCTGAGAGTCATTTACTGGGCTCCTTTTATCCTCAGACTGTCTCTTAAATTGCTCAGGCTGTTTGTTTATTCCACTTGATACTGAATCCCTCTGACACCATCTTCCTCTTTGAATAAATGCTCTTTGGAAACTCTCCATGTCCATGCCCTTTTCGCCTCATGTACCGCAATGCTACAGAGACACAGCTATTTGCTTACTTAAGTCTTGTATACCTCTCTTTCTCTTCCTCTTACTTCAGCAATTAAATAAATCACACATTAATTCATCTTACCATGAGGGCCCTAACTAGTGCATGGCTTTGAGTTAAAGAGAAAAGCAGTGGCCAGACCTGGCACGGTGGCTCACGCCTGTAATTCCAGCACTTTGAGAGGCTGAGGTGGGGGATCACAAGGTCAGGGATCCAAGACCAGCCTGGCCAACATGGTGAAACCCCATCTCTACTAAAAATACAAAAATTAGTTGGGTGTGGTGGCAGGCACCTGTAATCCCAGCTACTCAGGAGGCTGAGGCAAGAGAACCACTTGAACCCAGGAGGCGGAGGCGGCAGTCAGCTGAGATCGTGCCACTGCACTCCAGTCTGGGTGACAGAGCAAGACTTCATCAGAAAGTAAGAAAGAAAGAGGGAGGGAGGGAGGGAGGGAGGAATGAAGGAAGGAAGGAAGGAAGGAAGGAAGGAAGGAAGGAAGGAAGGAAGGAAGGACGGAAGGAGGGAAGGAGGGAAGGAAGGGAGGGAGGAAAGCAGTAGCCTGTTGGAGTGTAGGTGCCTCTGGTCATCCCACTCATCACTGAATCTCTGTGAGGTCAGTGACTGTTAGTGCTCAGGACTGTGAACAGTCAGTCGTGCTGGGCAAGGAGCAGAGGTGTGGACACTAATTAACAAGGTTCCTTTAATTGAAGGTTCTGAAGATTTTGCACAATTGTATGTATACCTTTTCTGATAATATACACTGCTAGGTTGTTGGCTTTTTTTTTTTTTTTTTTTTTTTTTTTTTGAAAAAACCAATAAGTTTCAACACCCAAATAGGGGTTGGTATAAAAAAAAAAATTGGACGGCAAAATTTTTTAAACAAAAAAATT
>CAUYLG010024995.1:0-30496 GCA_963573385.1 Cacajao melanocephalus | reverse complement strand
TCACATTATATGTCTTTGACATAAATGGAAATAAACAATAAAACACAATTTACAAAGTCACAAGGGAAATCACTCCCATTTTACAGAGAATTTCTGAAAATGATGTGCTCAGAGAAGTTATGTCAAATACCTACTATTTTTAATGGAGGGAAGCAGGACAAGGGATGGGAAATGGAACTGGTGTCACATGTTTTGGATCAAGCAGATGATTAGTCTATTGATAAAAAAAAAGTTTCTGGGGAATTCATCTCTCTCTCTCTCTCTCTCTCTCTCTCTCTCTCTCACTTTTAGAAGAGAGATATCACTGCGGTAAACAGTGCACGTTTGATAGCAACACCAACTCAGATGGTTATTCCACAGGACATAGAACTACCTCAGTAACATCTTTGTCATCTTTGAAGCTGCTTTCAATATCAAAATTCCTAGAAGTGCCACCCTAAGTAACATGAAATATGTAACATAAAGGACATTCAATAAATGTTAATCATTAGTTATATATAAAAATTCAGTTCATTTTTAAAATGGTTTAATTATTAATTCCCTGTACAAAGTATTAAAATAATGCTTGGACATTAAAAATTTGTGTGTTTTTCTAAACAGAAGGTGCAGTTATGCTTTCCAAAAATATTCCATTAAATAAAATATAAAGATATATTTCATGCTAATGGAGAATATTTTAGAATATTCTCATGTGGCTTTAAACTGGTACTATTATAAATTATGTGTGTGTCTGTGAATGTGTGTATGTTTGTGAACATATGCCAGGGTTGTGGTGGTAACTGATAAATGTACAACAATATGTTGTAAATAAATTCATTAATAACAATTTGTGGTGACACTTGCTCACTAATAATGTGTTGAAAAATAATGGCAAGCAACCTTTGGAGGAATTAATTAGATTAATAAATTCAGTGTCATTGATATGGTTAACATTAATTTCTGTTTTGGGGCAAAAAAAGAAGAGTATAACAACTCATAATTGTTCAAGGAAAATGACACAACACTTCTTTTTTCATAGAGGAAAGGTCAGCAGAAGATTCACCAGAAAGATTCTGAAGATACAAACAAATAACATGGAATGGTGGAAACTTTAGGGTCAAGCATTGGCATGAGAGCCTTAGAAAGAGTATAGAGTTGTCAGTCAATTTCCATTACACTGGAAACTATAATAAATTGGGCAAATGCAATGCAAAGAAAACTGCTGACAGCAGACATGATCCAAAAATGTATGTAGAATGATGTAGCTGTTAATTTAATTGGTTGCTTAAAGCCAGACAATTTATTTCCAAAAATTCTGGCCTGTCAAAAGTTAACGATCATCTTTCTTAATCCAGCAAACTAAATATGACACTGAATTACTTGAAATAACACTGACACTTCCATAGGAATGTTGATATGAAGCATTGCATTTAATTTTTCATGGAAAATATGAATGCATAGAAAGACATGAATGATGCATAATATGAAAAGCTGATTCAAAAACAAAAATATGACTGGTGAAATAAAAACTTTAGAGAAATGTCACTAACTTGATTGTCATAGATTGTTTCAATTTGCTTAGCCTAGGAGTAAGTTTTCTATTTCTACAGGATGACAAAATTTTTTAATGATATTAAAAAATCTAGAACTACCTATTGAGTGTCTTCTAGATTATCCAAACTAAAGATCTATGAAAAATTAAAGAGGTCCTGCAATTCCTGCTGCTAGCATATTCTTTCACTTCTCATTTTTAGCTAATATATAGGCTTTCCTACCCCTCTTCTACCTGTGGAATAGTTTGGGTAGAAATGGTATTAGTTTTTATTTATGTGTTTAGTAAAATACAATGGTCAAGCTACCAGGTTCCAGGTTTTTCTACACTGAGGGATGTTTTATTACAGCTTCAATCTAGTTACATTTTATTGGTCTGTTCAGGTTTTGGATTTCCTCATGGTTCAACTTTGGTAGGTTGTATGCATCTAGGAATTTATCTATTTCTTCTAGGTTTTCCAATTTATAGAATACAGTTGTTCATAGTAGCCACTAATGATCCTTTTAATTTCTGCAGCATCAATTGTAATGTCTGCTTTTTCATTTCTGAGTTTATTTATTTGGGTCTTCTCTCTTTTTCTTAGATAGTCTGGCTTAAGTTTTGTCTATTTTTTACCTTTTAATTTCATTGATCTTTCATATTTTCTTTGTTTCAATTTTGTTTATTTCTGTTTTAATCTTTATTCTTTTATTTTACTAAATTTGGATTTTGTTTCCTCTTGATTTACTAATTCTATGAAATGCATCATTATGTTGTTCATTTGAAGTTTTTCTACTTTTTTGAAGTACATGTTATAGCAATAAACTATCCTCTTAGTACTGCTTTCACTGTATTCCATAGTTTTTGGTAGTTTTTTTTTTTTACTTTATCATTTGTCTAAAGACATTTCAAAATTTCCTTCTTAATTCCTTCATTAACCCACTCATCATTCATAGCATATTGTTTAATTTCTATGTGTATAGTTTTCAAAATGTATCTTGCTATTGTGCTGTTTACTCCATTGTGGTCAAAGAAGATGTCTGAAATTACTTCAATTTTTTAATGTTTTAAGACTTGTTTTTTGGTCTATCATATGGTCATTTTTTGAGAACGATCCATGTGCTGAGGAGAAAAATGTGTTTTTGGCAGCAGTTGAATAAAATGTTCTGTAAATATCTATTAAGTCCATTTGGTCAATAGTGCAGAAGAAGTCAGCTTTTTCTTCATGAATTTTCTATCTGGACAATCTGTCCAATGCTGAAAGTGAGGTGTTGATGTCTCCAGTTATTATTGTATTGGAGTCTACCTCTCTCTTTAGCTGTAATAATATTTGTTTAATATATCTGTGTGTTCCAGTGTTTGGGAGAATGTATATTTACGATTGTCATAAACTCTTGCTGAATTGACCCCTTTATCATTATATAATGGTCTTCTTTGTCTCCTTTTATAGTTATATTCAAATTTATTTTGTTTGATATAAATATAGCTACTCCTGCTACTTTTTGGTTTTCTTTGCATGGAATACCTTTTTCTATCCCATTATTTTCAGCCTATGCAGATCTTTATAGGTGATGTTTGTTTCTTGTAGGCGACAGATCTTTGAGTCATGTTATTATTATTTTTTAATCTAATCAGTCATTCTGTATCTTTTGATTGGAGAGTGTAGTGCATTTACATTCAATGTTATTATTAATAAGGAGACTTACTCTTTCCATTTTTTTATTTGATTTCTGGTTGTTTTGTGGTTTTCTCTTCCTTCTTTCCTTCCTTCCTGTCTTTCTTTTAGTGGAAGTAATTTTCTCTAGTGCTTTGTTTTAATTTGTTGCTTTTTCATTTTTTGCGTAATCTCTTGTATGTTTTTTGATTTAAGAAACAATAAGGCTTATAAATAATATCTCATAACCCATTATTTCAAACTGATAACAGCTTAACACTGCATACACAAACCAACAATCATGCAAAGAGAATACTTATAAAACTCTACAATTTATCCCTCTGCTTTTGAATTTTTATTGTCTCTATTTGTTTCTTATGTACTCTCTATGTCTTTAGAAGTTGTTGTAGTTATTATTTTTGATATGTTCATTTTTAGTCTTCATACTCAAAATATAAATAGTTTATACATGGTAATCACAGTGTTAAAATATTCTGTTTTTCTGTCTACTTAATATCACCAGTGAGTTTTTACCTTCAGATGATGTCTTATTGCTTGTTAACATCTTTTCCTTTCAAAACGAAGAAGTCACTTTACGATTTCTTGAAGGACACATCTGGTGCTTCTAAAATCCCTGAGCTTTTGTTTGTCTGAGAAAGTCTTTATTTCTCCATCAAGTTTGAAGGACATATTTTGCCAGAAATATTATTCTAAGATAAAAGGTTTTTTTTTTTTTTTCCTTCAGGACGTTAAATATGCCATGCCACTGTCTCCGAGCCTATAAGGTTTACACTGAAAAGTCTACTGGCAGGCATAACTGGAATTTCACTGTATGTGTTCATATTCTCTTGCTGCTTATACAATTATTTTTTTATCCTTGACCTTTGGGTGTTTGACTATATCTTAAGATAGTCTGATTGGGGTTAAATCTTTTTTCTTGGTGTTCTGTAACCTTCTTGTTCTTGAATATTGATATCTTCTTAGGTTTCAGAGTTCTCTGTTATTATCCCTTTAATTAAACTTTCTATCTTTCTCTCTCTCTCTCACTCTCTCTCCATCCTCTTTAAGTCCAACAACTGCTAGATTTGCCCTTTTGAGACTATTTTCTAGATCCTGTAGGCATGCTTTATTCTTTCATATTCTATATTCTTTTTGACCATCTATTTTCAAATAGCCTATCTCCAGGCTCAATAATTATTTCTTCTGCTCTATCAATTTTGCTGATAAGAGATTCTGATACATTCTTTAGTATGTCAGTTACACTTTTCAACTCCAGAATTTATGCCTGATTTTTTTAATATATTTCAGTCTCTTTCTTAAATTTATGTGATGGGATCCTGAATTCCTTCTCTATGTTATCTTGAATTTCATTGAGTTTTCTCAAAACAATTATTTTGCATTCTCTGTCTGAAAGCTCACTTATCTCTGTCTCTCTAGGATTGATCACTAGTGCCTTACATATTTCATTTGGTGAGTTCATGTTTTCCTGGATGCCTTGATGCATGTAGATGTTCACTGGCATCTGAGCATTAAAGAGTCAGGTATTTATTGCAGTCTTTACAGTCTGGGCTTGTTGTCCTTCTGGGGAAGGCTTTCTAGGTATTTAAAAAGACTTGGGTGCTATGGGTCTAAGTTTTTGGTTACTGCAGCTATATCTGCAATAGGGGGCTTCTAAAGCCCAGTAACACCATGGTTCTTCCAGACTTGTAGTGGTACTGCCTTGGTGGTCTTGGATAAGATCTGGAAGAATTTTCTGGTTTACCAGGCAGATACTCTCATTAGCTTTCCTTATTTTCTCTAAAACAAATGGAGTGTCTCTCTGTTCTGAGTTGTCTGGCACTGGAGGAGGGGTGAACAAGCACCCTTGAGGCCACTACCACTGGGACTTCTGAGACATACCTCTAGCCAGCACAACACTGGGTCTCTCCTAAGACCCAGAGTAACCACTGGCTGGCCACTGCCTATGTTTTCTCAAGACTCTAGGGCTCTACAATCAGCAGAAAGTGAAGCCAGCTTAGCTAGTGTCCTTCCCTTCAGAGCAGCAATTCATGCCCAGGCCTGAGTGGATCCAGAGGTGCCATCCAGGAGCCGGTGCCTGGAGTCTGAAACCTCAGGAATCTACCTGATGATCTATTTCTACTGCAGCTCACCTGGCACCCAAGCCTCAAGACAAAGTCTCTTTCACTCTTCCCTCCCCTTTACACATGCAGAGGAGCCTCTCTGCATATCCTCCACCACACCAGGCCCATGGCAATTATTGCTTGGCTACCCCTGATGTTCACTAATGCCCAAGGGCACTTCAGTCAGCTTTTGCTAAATGCTTGCAGGCCTGGGACTCTCCCTTTATGTCAGTGGGCTCCCCTCTGGCCCAGGGCAGATCTAGAAATGCCATCTAAGAGCCAAAGCCTGGAATCAGGGATCCCAAGAGGCTGCTTACTGATCTATATATCTATGATAGAACTGATATCTAAGCTGCAAGACAAAGTCCCCTTTACTCTTCCCTCTCCTTTATTCAAGCAGAAACAGTTTCTCCCTGCAGCCACCAGAGCTGGAAATATTCTGGGTCACACTTGAAGCCAGTACGTCTCTGAGTTTGACCCAAGGCTCATGGGTGAGTATTGCCTGACTACCACTACTGATTATTCAGGGCCCAAAGGCTTCTTAGTCAGCAGGCGATGAATTTTTCCAGAACTTGGTCCTTCCCTTCCAGACACAGGTTTCCCTTCCAGACCAGAGTATGTCCAGAAATGTCATCTGAGAGCTGTGACCTGGAATAGGGCCCCAGGGCTCAGCTTGTGCCCTATTCTTCTGTGGCTGAACTGGTATCCAAGTTGCAAGACAAAGTCTTCTTAATCTTGCCTTTCCTCTCCTCAAGCAGAAGGAAGGAGTCTCCTTTGTTGGTGAAAGTTGAACACCCCGAGGTTGGGGAGGGGTGATAAACGCATTCCTTTGACCAACCCAGCTGGTGTCTCTCTAGCTTATGTGCCCCCCAGAGCCACTGGCTCCAAGCCCGGAAGAGCACCAGGACTTGTCCAGGCACTGCAGTCGTTGTGGCCAAGACTGCCTTTCAAGTTTATTTAGAATCCTAAAACTCTTTAGCAAATGGTGCTGAGGCTTGCTGGAACTCAAGCTCTGGTCACTGGGATAGGTGATTCCCCTTGGCTAGGGTTGGTCGATACGCTCCTTCTTTGGGCACTGGCTAAGTTCTTCCTGGTGTTGCTTTCCACTGTGACAGGGCAGCATTGAGTCCCAATAAAATGTCCCAGAATCACTGTGCTCTCCTCCCCAGTGCACAGATTCTCTCTCATCACCATGTGGACATTGCTGGAGGATATGGGGGAGTGGTCTTGGCAACTCAGAATTGTCTTTTCTACCCTCTTCGATACCTATTTCAGTAATATGAAGTTAAAACTAGGCACTGTGATCTCTGGCCTAATTTTAAGCTATTGTAAAAGGTCTTTTTTTGTGTGTGTGGATAGTTGTTCAATTTGGTGTTCCCATGAAAAGAGTGATCAGGATAGGCTTCTAGTCAGTCGTCTTGCTCTGCCTCCAGTCAATTGATTTTTGACAAAGATACCAGAAACATATAATGGAAAAATGACAGTCTCTTCAATTGGTACGAGGAAAACTGGATATTCATATACAGAAGACCTGAATAGACCCTCATCTCGTATAGTATACAAAGATCAGGCCATGTGCGGTGGCTCACACTTGTAATCCCAGCACTTTGGGAGGCCATGGCTGGTGGATTGCCTGAGGTCAGGAGTTTGAGACCAGCCTGGGCAACATGGTGAAATGCCATCTCTACTAAAAGTACAAAAAATTTGCCTGGCATGGTGGCGGGCACCTGTAATCCCAGTTACTCAAGAGGCTGAGGCAGGAGAATCGCTTGAACCCAGGAGGCAGAGGTTGCTGTGAGCTGAGGTTACACCATTGCACTCCAGCCTGGGCAACAAGAGGGAAACTCTGTCAAAAGAAAAAAAATTGTTTAACTATTTAAATGTAAGATGTGAAATGTAAAACTACTAGAAGAAAACATAGGGAAAATACTCTATGACATTGTTCTAGGGAACGATTTCTTGCATATCACCCCAAAGTCGTAGGTATCAAAAACAAAAATAAACAAATGAGATAACATCAAATAAAAAAGCTTCTGCACATCAGAGGAAATAATCAAAAGAGTTAAGACACTACCTATGAGTGGAACATATTTTCAAACCATACTTTACTATGTTGAAGAGATATCTGCAACATTGGTTGCAACATTCTATACAACAGTCAAGATATAGAATCCACCTAAGTGTCCATTCATGTATAAATAGATAAAGAAAATGTGGTATATATACACAATGTAGTACTATTCAGCCTTAAAATGAAGTAGGAAATTCTGTTATTTTCGACAACATGGATGAACCTCAAGGACATCGTATTAAGTGAAATAAACCAAGCACATAAATGCTGAATGACTTCACTTATATGGAAATTCTCATTTAAAAAAAAAAGTTTACAGCTCATGAAAGGAGAGAGTGAAACGATGGTCACCAGAAGATGGGGGGGTGTGGAGATTGGAGAGACTTTGGTCAAAGGACATAAAATTTCAGTTGAATAGGAGATATAATTTAAAAAGATCTAAAATACATCATGTAACCCGTAGTTAATAACAATATCTTGCATACTTCAAAATCACTAAGAGAGTAGATTTTAAGTGTTCTTATCATAAAAAATAAGTGTGTGAAGTGGTGAATTTGTAAACTAACTTGATTTAGCCATTCCACAATGTGGATGAATATTAAAATATCATGTGCGCCATAAATATATAAAAAATTTTACTTATCGATTTTAAAAGTAAATACGTTAAAAATGTGATTAGTTCTTACCAAAAACAAGAGATCATCACAATCCCTAGGAAGCATATTTGTTAGAAGAGTGTGATGAGTAGTGCTGAATAATGCAATACTTCTTACAGTTCTCAATGACACTATTTTCCTGGTCGCTAGATATAACTTGAAGCTTAGATTTTAAGTGAGTAATTTCTAATTTTTTTGCAGAGACATTAGTCTCATCTTATGAAATATGTCTTCTGAAATATCTCAAAATTTCCCTGAAAGAAAAATGGTTTATTTTCTCATCATTTAGATTCATTTGAGTCCATTTTTTCATTATATGCTTTTCCTTATTATTAGACCTGGGCCATTCTGAAATCCAAAGCAATTAAAAATGCAATTTGATTAGACTAATGAATTCATATTGTGTATTGAAAAGTTTCAGTGAAAGTAATACAACGGTGATTGGCGATAATAGTGGAATAAGCACCACTTGGTGTGGCTTTTTAAAAGTTTTTTAAAGTTTTGAAGAAAGACTTCAAGTTTGTGTACTCACTAGTAATTATGAATACACTTGTACTTTTTTTTTTTTTACAAAGAAGCTTTCAAAACTTCTTATGTATACTACAAAAACATTGAAATAGAGATCGTTTTCTAACCTCTTAACTCATGTTAACAATCAGAATGTCTTTGAGAATGTGTCTCGGTTCTTTTTTTAAAGATGTTCTTGAGTGGCAAATACTCAAGGCTCTCTATTTTTTGGGGAGTAAAACATTTCAGCATTACATGGTAAAGTGTCAGAGATTCGACAGTGTTTACTGTTTATAAAAATAGATAATTTTGGAAGTGAGAATTTAATATTTTGCAGAGAATTCATGTCCCAGAAAGCATAACAACAAAGAACAACTTTTCAAAAAATTGTTAGAGTGATCAGCCACTCTTGAGGGGCTCTCTTTTGTTTAAGTTGCTTAATTTTGTTAAGAAGATATACAGTGTAAATTGAATCCGTCTATGAAAAATAGAAAGTAGCATGCCTGATATTTTGAAAGTAAGTGCATAAACAATTGTACAAACCTTGATTTAGGTGAGTAAGAGAGGCATTGATGAAGTACCCTTAGAGGTGGTATTTAAATTTATATTATAGGGTTCCTTCTTTTCCCACCTCACTCAAATATCTGTGAAATTTGTTACCTAAAGTTACTTAAATGTTGATTTAGCCTTGTCTCTTAGGTTGATCTTACTTTTTTCACCAGAACATAATAAAATGTGATACTCTATTGTAAATCCTTGACAATAGAAGAACCATCAAAAAGTCCAGTGACAATTATAATTCCAAACTAAAGTCCCTTGTCTTTGAAATGTCCGAGAAAATAAAGACTGTTTGAAAGTGTATTATAACATCTTCAATAATTACCAAAATTTACTCAAAATGTTAAGTAAGTTTGGCCAAAACAAATTTTCTCCATCTCATGGTAGTGAATTTGATCTTTTAAGAACATTCACAAGACCAAAATGTTATTTTTTACACGTGTCATGAAACTATTCAAGCTTACGAGGCCCTCTCCAAAATAAAAATATGAACAACAAAATAACAATAACCACTCTGCTAGCTCATAATGGCACTTGATAAATTTGATACTGAAATTTACCAGACTCTCTTTTGCTAGAAATAGGAAAGACAATGCAGTAATTGCATATGCATGACATTGTGTTAGGCCAAAAATAATGTAGCTAGAATTGCCAGAAGTTGCCAGTGCCTGCTATATCTCTGCTTGCTACAATTCACTCTTGAATTTTCAACACTATCATTGACTCCTATCCCCACTTATCAAAAATCTGAATTTCTATATTATATATACAAATTAATAAAATATTTCTTTCAATTTTTTTTCTTCTCATCAACTCTCTTTTTAGCCCCTCTCTCTTTAACAGTTACTCTCAGTACCCACTGATTTATTTATCTTCTCCTATATGGCCTTAGCTTCTGGCATTAACAGATCCTGTCATTTGACTTCTTTGGAACATTTTGGACCTTAATTGAATCCATTATTTCTATTGTTTAAAGTTTCCTAGATTTCCTAACATCGTTCTGCCTGATCGTCAGTCTTCTTTGCATGTTTTTCTAATATCAACTGCTACAAAAATAGTATTGCCCCTTGATATTTATTCTAAGCTCTTGTATCCCCTAACATTGTACATTACATTTGACAAATAAATATGCTATGATGGCTTTAATTCTCAGCTATGAGCTATGAATGCACACACCTTTATCTCCATACTAGTTCCACATGTTTGGCTGACTACTTTTTACTCGGATGTTTTAAAAACATTTGAAACTCAACTGTTCCAATCTGCACTGTCATTTTCCTCTAAAGTGTTCTTTATTTAAAGCTGTATCTATTTACACAAACCAGAAACCTGTAAGTTAAACATGTCTCCAACTTGTCTGCATTTCTTTTAAACACTCATCAAGAACAAATTTATCTTGAATAATCTACTTTTCTGCATAGTCACAGCTACCTCCTATTTCTCTCCTGTGTTCTTAATTGGACATAGAATTTTGCCCTCCACCTATCAATTTGAAAACACAGATTTTATTTTGTCACACGTAACTGTTTCTTAAAAACTTTATACTAAGGTTCAGTTGAAGATTACACCTCCCTCTACTCATAATCTAAGCCTGGCTGTTCTGTACTTTTTCGGGTTTTGATTTCTGCCATGCTTTCTTTCACTTCCATCATTTTGCACACTGATTTCTTCCCAGCTGAGTGTTTTCCACATTCTCTGTCTGTTCAATTTGGAAACACCAGATTTTAGTCCTGAATTTAATGTCTTTTGTTCTGAGAGATCTTCTTCAATATTATTGTTTCTAAATGTTAATCTTTATTTACTAAAATGATCTATCTACAGTGAGGTAGGGGGAAGACGGCAAAGTAGTAGTTACCAGGAATTCTTACTTCACCCATAGACAATAATTGCACTAGCAGAAGCTCTGATGTAACTATTTTGGAATTTCAGTCCTTTAGCTCATGGCATGCTAACAACTACACATCCTCTATGCAGCAGCCTCATGGCAGGCAGGTATGTACTCACCTCTGGAGCAGTTTGCATGCGTATTGTGAGAGCTGGGATGGGCAAGGAAGACCCTCTCCTTCACATATCAGGGATCTATGCTCTGATGAGTGATTGCTTTTCTTGATCTTAAAGGTGCAGGCACAGAGACAGACCACCATTGCAGCAAGTTCCTCTCTCTGTGGTTGAAGTAACTTTCAGGAGATTTCATAGGTCAGGGCCTTCTCCATTAGCTTGTTTTTCTTTTTCCCTTTTGGCAGTGTAGCCATTTAAAAACTAGAACTACAAAAGGAATGATATATAATGAGGACTTTAAAAAGCCACTATGTATGCTCAGGGAAACACACCAGCTCAGAAAAGATCTCAGAAGGCTGTAAGATTTCACTGTAGACTGGTTCCTGGCACAGAGAGACATTAAAGATGTCATTTTAAATAACAACAACAACGAAAAATAAACCCTGGTAAAGGGAGAGAATTTGATTTCCAGAGATACCAGCTTTTAAGATTCAAATGTCCAGTTTTTTATAGAAAGGAAATTAGAAAGTATACTGAGAAACAGACAGGTAGGGCCCATTCAAAGGGAAAGACATAAATCAATAGACCCTATTCCTGAGCAAAATGAGATAGTGAACTTACTGGACAAAGAGTTCAAAATAACTGTCTTAAAGATGTTCAAAGAGCTAAAAGAAGATGTGGATAAAGTCAGAAAAAAATGTATGAACCAAATGAAAATATAATGAAGAGATAGACTATATTAAAAATAACTAAAAACACATTGAAGAGATAAAAATTACAATAACTGAAATTTAAAAAAAAAAGCGCTTGAGGGATTCAAAGGCAGATTTCAGCAGGCAGAAGAGAGAGTAAGTGAACTTGGATATAGAAAAATTAAAATAATGTAGTCTGGGAAAAAAATATATATATATAAACATAAGGAAAATGAATGAAGCCTAAGGGTACCCTGGGAGAAATTGAAATGAACCAACATGTGCATTGTGGAAGTTTCCAAAGGAGGAGAGGGAGAGAAAGGGGCAGACAAATTATTTGAATAATAATGGCCCCAGACTCTCCACATCAGATAAAAGACAAGAACAAACACATGCAAGAACCTTAATGATTCCAAGCAAGATAAGCTCAAAGAGACCCACACTGAGACATGTTATAATCCAACTGTCAAAAGCCGAAGATAAAGAGAGTATCTGGAAATCAATAAAACAGAAACAAATCCTCATACACACACAAGGAATTCTCAGCAAGATTATCAGCAGATTTTTCATCAGAAACCTTGGATTCAGGAAACATTGAATCAATATATTCAGGAAAAATAAAGCAAAAAGGACAAAAAATTAAACCCTGTCAACCAAGAATCCTATGCCTGGCAAAATTTTTATTAAGAAATGAGGGAGAAATTCTGATATTCTCAAATAAATAAAACCTGAGGGAATTTATTACCACTAGATCTGTCCTGCAAGAACTGCTAAGAGAGTCCTTCAGGTTGAAATGAAAGAAAAAACAATAAACAGTAACCTGAAACCATATGAAGAAATACAGATCTGTAGTAAAGATGAATATATAGATAATTATAAAGGATATTATATGTAGCTTTTATTTATAATCACACTTGTCTACATGATTTAAGAGAATAATGCATAAAAATATCTCTTTATGTTTGGGGACACACAATGCATAGATGTATAATTCCATGATATCATTAACTGGAAGGTGGTTAATATGACCCTGTTTAGAAGCAGAGATTTTTATGTTATTAAATTTAAGCTGTTGGAAATTCAAATTCAACTATACTTAGAAAGTTAAGTGTAATCCCAATGGCAACCACAAAGAAAATAGCTATAGAATATACATAAAAGGAAACGAGAATTAAAACATTTCACTGCAAAAATGTAATTAAACACAAAAGAAGACAATAATGCAGAAAGTGTGAGACAAAAATCTAGAAGGCATAGAGATATACAGGTAACAAAATGACAAAAGTCTCTTCTTATAAGTAATTACTTTAAATGTAAATGGATTAAACTCTTCAATCAAAAGACAGAGATTGTCAGAATGGATAAAAATCAATTAAGATTCAATGATACACTAAATATGTGATGCTCATTTTAGATGTAAAGACACAGCTTGTAAATGAAAGTATGGAAAAGAATATTCTATGTGAATATTAACAGGTTTTTGTTTCTATAACAGAATACCACAGACTGGGTAATTTATAAAGAAAAAAATATATTTCTTACAATTTTCGAAGTGGTGAAGTTTAAAGTAAAGGAGCCCTCACCTGTTAAGAATCTTTGTGTTGTCATCCCATAGCAGAGGGACAAAGAAACGGTGAGAGGGTCCAAACTCATCCTTTTCATCAGTAACTCACTGTCAAGAGAACTAATCTACTCCCACAGTAATGGCATTAGTTCATTTACAAGAGCAGAACCTTTATGATCTAATCATCTCTTAAAGGTCCCCCTTCTCAACATGGTTGCATTGGGGATTAGTTTTCCAACACACAAACTTTTGGGGACACACTGAAGTTACAGCAGTAACCAAAAGATGGCAGGGGTGGCTACATTAATATCAGAAAAAATTGACTTTAAGTCAGGAAAGATTACAAGTGGTTCATATGAGACTGACAAATTAATACTTACTAATAGAAATTATTGTTTTACCAAACAAAAATGTTGGTGAAATATTTCTGACGCCGGAAATAATCCATTCTGATTTTCTTATTTCCACGATTTGCTTAAAATATGTTTGTATTGCAGAAAAAAGTAAAAAGACAAATCAGTGATTACATATTAACAGAAATGTTTAATACAGCAAGAAAATTTGACAATTACAGGCATTTACACATAATAAACATTAGATAAGAAAATAAATAGAAAACTTGAACAACAAAATAAAGTAACTAGATTTATCTGACATACACAGAGTTTTCTAGTCAACAAAATTAGAATACACATTCTTCTCAAGTGCACATGCAACATTTTCCAAGATAGATTTGGAGAAATTGGATTTCTTGTGTATTGCTAGTGGGAAGGTAGAATATTATAGCCACTATAAAAAGAATATGCCACTTCCTCAAAAAACAAAAAATATAATTACTATATTACCAAGCCATTCCACTTCTGAGTGTACACCCAAAAGAAGTGAAGCCAGTGACAAATGTATGCATATACACCCATGTTCATAGCAGCAGTATTCATCATAGTCAAAAGATGGAAGTGGTACAAATGCTCATTGAAAGATTAATGGATAAAGAAAACATGGTATATATATATATATATATACAATGTAATATTATTCAGGTTTAAAAAGGAAGGATTTTCTAACATATGCTACAAAATAGATGAATCTTAAATATTCTAGGTGAATTAAACCACCTTTGTCACAAAAAGACAAAATTTGTATGATTCTATTCATGCCAGGTACTTAGAGTAGTCAAAATCATAAATACAAAAGATAGAATGGTGATTGTCAGATGTTTAGAGGAGAGAATAATAGGAAGTTACTACTTAATGGGTAAAAGTTTCAGTTTTTCAAGAAGGAAAATATTTTGAAAATGAATAGCGGTGATCGTTGCACAACAATGTGAATGTACTTGATGCCGCTGACCTTAAATTTAAAAATAAATGATCAGTTTTATGTTAAATACATTTTATCACAATTTAAAACAATTTCAGTTTAATCTTTACAAAAAATGTTTCGTTAACTATTTCGAGCATTCTGTATGTTGAGTTTTTTAATTAAGAATTGAAATTTGTAAATATGGTGTACAAAATGATTTATATATGTATATATTATTGAATGTTTAAATCAAGCTATTTAATGCATGCATTGCTTCACATGTTATTTTCTGGTGGTAAAAACACTTAAAATCTACTCTCTTGGCAATTTTCAAATATACAATATATTGTTATTAAAGACAGTAACCATAATGCACATTAAATCTCACGAACTTACTCCTGTTTAACTGAAAATGTGTGTTTTTTGGTCAACACCTCAAACTCCCCACTCTGCTTTGTGTATTAACATTTACTAAAGCAAACAAAGTCAATTTTATCCTCTTCTTTAATACTGACATCTCTGCAAACAATCACGTTCAGGAAAAAGAGTCAACACATAGGAAAATTTAATGAGAACACATCTAATGTTTATCAATGGAGCTAGAATATTCAAATTAAGGCTTATCATTGGGAAGGACAAATAAGAAAACTATTATAGTAGTATTGTTTTCACACAAGGCAAAGGCAGCCATAACATTCTTTTTTAAAACTGCTTTTATTTCCAAAAACATGTGGTACATAAACTCTCTTTAAAGTATACTAAAAAAAATACTAAAATTAGGCATTTGGTTGAAAATAAGTTAATGTCATAAAATAAATATTTAAATGATACAATTGTTTTTAAGGAATATACCATGAATTTGTCATACCTACAATAAGAAAATGAAACATCTCACAATGATAAAAATATATTTTAAGAACTGAAAACAAACTTTGAAAGTAAAACATAGATTCATTGTATTATGAAGACAAAAATCCATTCAAAGCTAATAAAATCTTTTTCTATTAATATTTAAAAAAAACAATATGCTATTATAATGCAACATAGTAAGCTAGTTAATAATGAATTATAATTATCAATATTGGAAACCTAAATGGTTTCAAGCAGTAATACAGTTGTTTCCATTGATCCACACATCAATAAATATCCATTATATTTGTTAAATGATTTTAATGATTTAAAATTTTTATACTGTTAACAAAATATGTGTAATAGTATCAGTCTTCAATATACACTAAAATTAGCATAGATAAAATCACAAATAATTGGGTTTTTTTGTTTGTTTCTCAACTAAACAGGAAGAAATTAATTTTCTTACCTTTCAGACAAATCTCTAAATATTTCCCTCTTAGTGGGAATAATAGTAATACCAGTTGTATAGCTTTGGGGTATATATTTGAGTTTACTATATATTTTAGTTTCCTTGTCAGTAGATATATATCCAAGTTTACTAAACTTAATTTTTCTTGTCAATAGATATATATTTAAGTTCACTACACATAAAAGTAATTGTCATTAAAGTGGACATAAAAATAATGCCTTTATCAGGCCGTGAGCAGTGGCTCATGCCTGTAATCCAGCACTTTGGGAGGCAGAGGTAGGAGGATCACCTAAGGTCAGAAGTTTGAGAGCAGCCTGAACAACATGGAGAAACCTCGTCTCTACTAAAAATACAAAATTAGCAGGGCGGGGTGGCATGTGCCTGTAATCCCAACTACTCGGGAGGCTGAAGCAGGAGAATTGCTTGAACCCGAGAGGCAGAGGTTTCGGTGAGCTGAGATCATGCCATTGCACTCCAACCCGGGCAACAAGAGTGAAACTACATCTCAAAAAAAATAAATAAAAGCCTTTATCACAATATTTTTAAGAGGATTAGGAGGAAGGAATGAATGGAAAAAAGCATTGGGGTGAAAGTGTACCTGCTTAATCTGTATAACTAGTAATAATGACTGTCCTGTGCTGAGTATTAATACATGTCTGACAGTGTACTAAGTGCTTCATATACATTACCTCATTTTATAATTAAAAAAAATCTATAAACATAGGTATCATCCTATATCCTACTTCATGGAGGAAGGTGCTCATTACCCAAGGCTTGTGATCCAAGCATTCTTTTTTTCTAATTCCACTCATGGAAATCCTAAGCTACATTGTCTTTCTGCACTATTATACAATATTGTTTTTACTTTTAATTTTGTGTTATTCAGAGTAAGGGAGAATATGTCCATTTTTAATCTAAAATAAACCTGTAAGTTAACAATTCATTTTCAGTGTTTTACAAATTTTCAAGTGGTTTGGTTTGGGTGAACTGAGATTTTTTTTCCAGTTCAGTTCCAGTGGCCCCAAAGTTAGTAAAACTGGCAATCAGTTTCAAGGCATGAAATGATATCCCTTGCTTTCAGATGTCTTTTACAAGTTTGATGTCTTAGATATTGAATAGGGAAGTCGAAAAAAAAAGTTTCTCCGTGATTCCTATAATAAATCCAAATTCATCTAGATGACTTAAATTATCTTGGTATTTTTAGATATATACTTCATAGGAAATAAATTTTGACTTCATTTTATTGAAAATATTTTTGTTCAATTTTTACCTCTCTCCTTCTGTGGCTCCTTCTATTTCTTCAAAAATGTGAGTCTGACATCCCTTCTGTTTTTTAATTATTATTTATTTCTCTTCTAAAAACACTGTTGTTGTTACGAATTTTACTACTCACTATTAAAGTTACTAGAAGTATGTTATTGGAGGTGGAGCCCCGTCAGGCCTGATTGGCTCATGAGACAGACCTCATGACTGGTTTAGTACCATCCGTTTGGTGAGAAGTGAGTTCTTACTTAGTTGTTATACAAGATCTGGTTGTTTAAAACACTGGGACCACACCCACCACTTTCTCTTTCTCTGGCTCCTCTCTCACCCCTGCTCTTGTCATGTGACATGTTGGCTCCTTTGTCACCATCTGCCATGATTACAAGCTTCCTGAGGCCCCCACCTGAAGCCAAGAAGATGTCAGCACCATGACTCCTATGAAGCTTGAAGAGCTCTGAGCCAATTCAAGCTCTTTTCTGTATAAATTACCCAGCCTCAGGTATTTATAGTAATGCAAGAATGGGCTAACACATCACCTCTTTTAACATCATCTACTAAGCATGTTTTTCTACTACGTAAATTTTTATTTTTCTTGATTCTATAACTCCATGAAATCATAAATTTTTCTCCTTAGGCTAGAAGCACCCATATACATATTTTTTGTCATTTATCTCTCTCAGTAATTGGACCACAACTCTGAATGGTTGCAGTACACATTTAAAAGGAAAAAAAATAGTGAATTTTTTGAGACACAGATGTTTTATTTAAATATTTATGGCTTTCTGTTATCTTTCTGAGTGTGATGATAGACCAAGTGAAATAATTTTTATTAAGGTAATGATACATAATTAATGCTCAAGAACTATAAACTATAATTATAAATATGATGATTTCTTTGCCTAATGTTTCATAGATCCACAACTATATAAAAAAACCATTCCAAAATGAGTGTTATAAGAGAAAAACTAGTTTATTATTATCAAATACTCTTTGAAACAGGGATTTGGGGATTTCCATAGCTGGGATGTCTAATTTCTGCTTAATAATGTCTGGTGCCTCAGCTGGGAAGACTTGAACAGTTGGTGATTACTTGGACAGTTGAGTAATAGAATATCTAAAGCCTTCTTCGTATCTGGAGCATGTACTAGGAAGACTCAAAAGCTAAATTTAGCAAAGATTGGCTACTAGAGCACCTATTTGTAACCCCATAATATATCACAGTCATATGGCAGGGAGACTAGGTTCCAAAAGAAAAATCCCAAAGAAATAGTCCAAAGAGCAAACATCCTAAGACATTTCAGTAGAAGATGTAATAACTTGTATGACATAGCCTTAGAAGCTACAGGGTGTCACTTTATCCTATATGATTGACACTAAAGCATTGTATGTAGTATTTCTCCAGCATTCAATTGGAAAGCCTATTAATACATAGATAGCTGAGATCCACTCCCATACTCACAAGTCTCTCAGATTCAAAGGGAAGGTACATAGACCCCCAACTCTTGATGGAAAGAGAGTCAAAGAATTTGATAACATATTTTAAACTTTTAAAGTTTGCCTCAACTGTCTGCTCAATAATTACAATGGTAATCATATATTACAATAAAATCTAACATTTTACGTTGGATTCAAGTGAAACATTTAAAGAGATTCACTCAAATTCTCTATGTTCTATTTTTCTACTCAGTGAAATAAATGGGATTAGATGGCCTAATACACCTCAACCCCCCTTCAGTGTCTAAAATGATATTACCCTGCGTAATATGAAGGAATATTTATTCAAACATAATTATCAACAGCAACAAATGCTACTTATGTAACATTCTTTCTAAAAACACAAATTAGAATTGTGTTCATAATCTGCCTAATATATACATAACTGTGTTCCTCTTCTATTAGATTTAGGGATACTGCTTAGTCCTCCTGCCTTCATCCAAAAAGTGGGATATTAAGCAAATATAGTGGGCAGACTTTTACATTTTTTCTCTTTCACCTTGGCCTTTCACAACCATTCCAAACACATACAAATATACACACCAATACTATTTTAAAGATTTAATAACTTTCAAAACATTTAATTGAACAAAATAGTCTATTTAAAGGACATCATTATTGAATTTAGGTAAATTAAATGCCACAAAAATCAATTTTATTTTGCTGGTCAACTCTTACCCACAGCATAGAATGTGTGAAATTAGCAAAAGGTAAACTTCCCTTGATATTCTCTGTGAGGTCATGTTAAATAAAGCAAGACACAGCCGGCTTTCTTTACCTTTTACAACAAAAGCAATAGGTAATCACACTTCTCTTAATGTTGACAACTCAAATACTGCTTCAGAGGTCTCAAAATTTCCACTTACAAATAGATAGCTTGTGTAAAATAAAAGAATTATTTGTGCCTAATAAATTTTCCCCTGAAAGTGATGTTTTAATGTCTGATTTGTATCTATTTTTATCTTAAAGCCATATTGGAAAACTGTTCTTAGCCTAAACAATATTTTTGCTATTTTTAAATGACAAAATAGAAATTTCAACAGTGTGTATCCATCTTGTCATGAAACAATGCACATATTTGCTTATGTTTTAAGTTAATCTCTGATAACAAGTGTATAAACTCTGTAAGATTTCCATTAATATAAAAGCTGAAGTTCAAAAGTCCAACATCCAATGGCTCAGGATGTAGGAAGATTAGGATCAATGTTCACTCAAATATTTTCACAGAAATAAAGCTCCTCATATAACAATTTAAAGAAAATATTTTTTAATGGCATGCTCTCCCCAAAACTTCACATAGTTTCTCTAATCAAAGAAACAGTTTACATGCCCATTAGTTGATGTAGTCTCTTCATTGTGTCGATGCTCTTTATTTAAAAAAAAAAAAAAAGAAAGAAACAATTTACAAAAATAGTGTAGAGAAGGCTGCACATACAAGTCAAAATGTATCATTCTTTGAAGTGAAAAATGGCCTTGTAAAATCAGAGCTAACACTGGTTCCATATATAATACTAAATTAGTATAAACTCTTGCTACCACATGAATACACTTGCTAGATCTACATGGTCATTCGCTGGATCACTTGCATGCTTAGAAATTAGAAAATATAACATACATTGAAATTGCTATATTTTGGGTCTGTATATTACCTTACAACATTATGATTATATTTGTCTTACTTTCTTCTGCTGTTAATCAGATTTGTTTATTTTTTTCCCCATCAATGTATTTAGTAGTTCTAAAGCATTCATTTGAAAGGCCTGTTGAAATATAGATTTCCAGATCTTGTAGGCAGAGTTTCAGATTTAATTGGCCTGAAGTGGAGCCCAGGAATTTGTATTTCTAACAATTTCCCTGGTGATGATGATGACATTCCTGCAGCCAAACACTGAGCATAATTGTACTATGGTACATTTTTCATTTATTTATTGGGGGTTCTCAGATGTTCTTGATTCTTGGAGTTAGTATCTTTCAATAGTTTTTACAATATTTTGGAATTATATTATCAAATACTAATTCTGCCCCATCTCTTGACTCTTGTTCTGGACTGCAACTATATGGTAGAAACTTTCCCAATGTTCTATGTCTTCTCTGCTCTCTTTTTTACTATTCTGTTTCTTTTTCTTTGTGCATTTTGGTTTGTATATTTTCTATTAATCTCTCCTCCATTTCATCCTCCTGTGAATCTACAGCCTCTTTTTTTTCTCTAACTTTTATTTCGATTCAGGGGTGCACGTGCAGATTTCTTAATGGACATATTGCATGATGCTGAGATCTGGAGTACAAAAGATCCCATCACCCACAATGTGAGCATAGTAACCAAGAAGTCGTTTTTTAACACTTGCCTCTTTCCCCACTTTAGTGGTCCCCAGTGTCTATTGTTTCCTTAATGTCCATGTTCACTTAATGTTTAGTTCTACTTTTAAGTAAGAACACGCAGCAATTTGGTTTGGCTCTGAGGGAAAAGTGTGCAGCCTTAGTTGTCAATGAGGGTCCTTAAGAAACGAAGTACTCTATATCCCTTGTTTTTAGCTCTGATTCTGAAATCTACAAAACAAAACAAAACAAAAATCAAAGATAATGGGAAAACTTCTATTCCACTGCTTCTTATGAAAATATTGTTCTCTTTAGTACTATAAAACTAATGTATGCTTTGAGTAAGATTTACAAGAAAGAAAATTTCATAAAGAAAACAAAATCAACCAAAAACTTGACATTAAGATAACCATTCATATATATTTGACTCTTTAAGTGGCCAGATTTCTGAACACTAAATTATAGAAATAGCCATAATATTTCACTAATTTAAGGGACCTCATTTAGGTTATGTTCATGTTATTCCATATATCTTTTTTGCCAGTTTCACACTCAATTAATGTAGCTTAAAATGTTACTTATATCTGAAATATAAACATATTCAAAGAAATAATGTAGCCAGAAGGTGATAATAATTATTCATATTCTCTTTGAGTAATTACTTTCTTGTCTAATTTATTTATTTAAAACAAAAATGATGATATTGATCCAATAGCCAAGATTTTCAACAATAATGAATGTTTCTGTTGTATCCATATATGCTGTTTAAAAACATTTCGCAAATCATTAAAATGTAAAGTCTGGGGTATTATTAAATTATCGATAACAAGAATTAGATTAACTCAAAAGAAAGTATTAAGGAGAGTAAATACTGTACTTAAGGACACAGTATTAAGGGAAAGAACCAGGATTTATGTCTGTAAAAAAACCTTCCTTAGGATTTTCAATTCCATGTCAATAAATTACCATTCTTACATTGTTTAAATAAATATTTTTGGGAAACATGATTCAATTAATATATTTCTGGATTGTATGTACTGCTGTATACTAATATTTGAATCATCTATATTTATAATTGAGAAATATCTTTGTTTTTAGTTTAGTTTAATTTTTGTTGTTTTTTTTTAAAAAATTCTCAGAGTCTATAGGTTTTTCACACATGAGATTTAATATACACTTAAAAAATTAGTTACAAAAATATTTGATTCCTAAAAGTGAATATTATTTTTTAAAATGAAATTATGACTGGAACATAAACTCCTTCCCAATAAAGTTTATCTACCAGAAGACATCTTAAATTTCAAAATTCAAGATGTTTTTAGTTTTTTAAATACAAAATTCTTGGCACTTGCTGTTTCTGTGCAACAATGTGTTCAGGGTCTAAGCTAACAGAATAAGAGGACACAAAGAAAAAATGAAAAATATTAAATTTGGCAATGAACAAACAGTCATTATTTTTTAAACATTTGATAACAAAGCATGAGAATCTGTAAGCAAATCATTTAAATAAAACAAGTAAATTTACTGAATATAATATGAACATAACCAGTGCATTTTTTTCTATATAACATCAATAAATAGACCTCCTAATCTGAAAACTTATCATCAAAAATTGGTAACACAGCTAAAAGGTAGCAAATAATATATCTAATAAAATATATATACCACTTGTTTGAGAAAAATATAGAATTTTATTAACAGATATAAATAATGTTTTTAAGAAATAGAAAGATACCATGTTTATGGATAAGGACACAATACCAAAATTTGATATTAAGAAATAGTGGCAAAGAATAAAGCTAAGATTTTCTGTTCTCTGTCAAAAAAAAATACGTAAAAACTATATTTGACGATAACATCAAAAACTTTACAACACTTCAATAAAAAGTTAGGAGAGTAGTTTTTTTAAAAAAAATTAGGGATAAGTAAAGGATTTGTTATGTAAGATTAAAATTAAAAAGCAAAATATTAATCCATTTTAATAGTTTAAAATGGAACACATTTGTTGATTGCCATACATTATCAACAAAATAAGGAGATAAACTACAGATTGCAAAAGCTATTTGCAACACATAAACTCTAAAAAAAGTATAAGTACCTAGAAGATACACAAATTATATAAATCAATAAAAAGGTGCAATAACTCTATCAATCAAGGTTCAGTCAGGAGAAGAAACACCAGCTTCGTATTTCAAGCATCACAGATTTGATATGTGTATTAGCCTGGCGAAAGACAGGGAAGGCCACTGAGTGATCTCAATTGTGTTCCCGGCTTACAGACAATAATAAAATTTCAAAGAGTCACAGGAAACTACTGGCAGTGACCATACTGCTTAAAACAGCATCAGAGTTTTGATTTGCAAGGAAACAAAAGTAGGGGAAGAAAGCTTAACCAACCAAAGCCAGTACATCTGTGAACATCGTGCAGTGGAAGAGAAATACGGTGTCAGTCTTTCCTTTCACACGTCATTTGCAAAATGTACTATGGACAAAGTTTCCAAATGAATTATGTTTATGCTCCCTGCTATATAGAGAATATAGCAAGAGATAGAAACAGGCAATCTGGTACAATAACCAAAATAAAATTAGATAAACGTGTTATTAGGCTATTTACAGGAGAGAAAAGCCAAATGGTCAATGTGTATATGTAAAGATATACAGCCTCACTTATGATTACAGAAATGTAAAATTAAAGAAACAAGAATATACAATTTTATAACCTCAGATTAACAAAAGATTAAAATTTTGAAAATACAAAATGTTGAGGATGTAAAGTAACAGGAACTCTAACCAGTTCTGAGGGAAATGTAATTTTGCAAAGTTAGGAAAATTGAAGAACCAACAATTCGACTTCCGGTGACTCCTTCGAGAAAAAAAAAAATCTGCTTGTGCATCTAGAGATAGAAATGCGTAAGAATAATGATATTACATGTTATATTGGAAAACAACAGAAACAAATATATTAAGCAGAGGAGGAATGATAAATATGAGGGATATACTCAAACAATAAAATTCTACAAAAGCGGAGATGAATAATCTGGTGTTAAATACATGGCATATAAGCCAATGAAGAGATTCGCAAATATAAACTTAAGGCAAAACTGTGATTATAGAAAAATACAAACAATATAAAAGTACTTTAGTCAAGATTTAAAATAGAATTATTTTCAATAATTTAAGGATCTGTCTATAAAGATAGAAAGAAATGCATGAGATAAAATCAACAAGGGAAAGAGGTGGAAGATAGAAACAGGTTTAACTGCATTTGATTTGGGTGATAAGTAAACAGGTTTTGATTATATTATTTCTTAGACATATAAATAGATCTGAAATATTTAAATATAATGTACTTTTAAAATTCACCAAAAAAGGGAATATTATATCCCAGATGGCCATTCTTTAAGAATGGAAATGTCTAAAATAAGGAAACAACATGGAATTATGAACGAACAAAGATTACTTCTAACTCAGTCTCTCACTTGCTATCTCTCAAAATTTGCGTATATGTGTAGTGTATACACACATACCTGATTGAAATTTTAAAAAAAGTATATATATATATATATATATATATATATATATATATATGTTAATTCTTGAACTCCTGACCTCAGGTGATCCACCCACCTCAGCCTCCCAAAGTGCTAGGATTACAGGCGTGAGCCGCCGCGCCTGGCCTTATATATATGTTAATTCTAATCAGATCTCTCTCTGTATATACATTTTTTACTTCAGTGAGATTTCTGAGGCAAACATGTTAGGAACTAGGGGCTAGAGAACAAAGGTTATTTAAAATTATTCTAAACTGAATTCTGAATGCCAACCATTTTGACTTAAAAATAAGTATTGCCATAGTAACAGGTTCTGGAAATTTTTAAAGTTTTAACAGTAAAGTTTTAACTAAATCCTCCTTGACTGACTTCATCTAAATAAAGGACACCTATCTTTGATACTTCAAAATCTCGTCTAAGTTTTAAAATTGAAATTGTAATGATAAAAGCAAGGCTTAAAGAAAGGTACATTGTTAAGCTGAGTGGTTCAAATCAGATCTAACAAATCCTGAACATCTATGTTTTGAAATATGAAATATGCCTTAGTTTCTTTGATTAAATTCAAATGATATATGAAAGAAATTGTAATAAGGTCTTAAAGTATTTTTGTAACTTTTAATAGCGATAAAGCTTAAGTTAACATTACTTAAACAACTTATGTCAAGATATTTAATATAATCAGCCTTTCAGGACTTGGTCTCACGTTTTGCAATAAAATCTGATGAGAATGCTTCATGGCTCATATTTATAAAACTTCTATTTTTACACTGTCACACCGAAAAGGATTAGTGTTCATGTGTTCTTAAGATCTTATTCTTTTAAATGATCTTATTTTATAATTACTTTGTAAATGCACAGTATTTAAATGTACATATTCTTATACACACATCTCTAAATTGAAAGTTTAAAACAAGTGCATGTTAAAAAAATACAAATTCCTTCTTATTAAAAAACCTTAAACATACACATTTGTCTGCATTTTTAAAATGTTTTATATTTTTTCATGCCCTTCAAAAAAATTATTTCTTCTGCTCTGAAATAGTAATCTTGGAAGCAGTCATCATTTTGGAGCGACTTCTGTGAATATCTAGGTATGAGGACTCTAAGGCAATAAGGGAACATTTCATCTGTTTTTATTTATTTATTTTTTATTATAGTGCAGCAGCAGCTTACAATGAGTCTAATTCACTTTCAAAAAACTTAAGCAAAGGCCAATTTTAATGGGAATCTAAATCTTGCCAAATTTTCAATTGCCTTGTTCAACTTATGTGTCTCTGCCTAAATTTGTGAAGGAAGTATTGCCTTTTAAGTATTTTAGAGTACCTTTAAGATTTTTTTCTTTAGAAAACTGCCTGCATTCTAATTTTATGGTTAATTTATTTCTCATAAAAACTTCGAAGTTTAGAATGTAGGGATCCATTTTGTCTTGATTTGTGAGTGTTTACTTACATTAATGGTAACAGAAGTCTTAATTTGCACTTTGTGATTACAGGCACTTGGTTCCAAATTCATTAGCAAGTATTTTTAACAAGGTTGAACTGCACAGAAAAGATGTAATGGTCACAGGGATTTCCAAATTGTTCCAGTGTTCAGAGTATAACTTTGAAGTTAAAAACAAAACTGTGTAATTTCAAATTATAATAATGTTCAAAGTTATGTTGCTAATTTCTTTTCTTCGTTTTTTTTCTGCAAATTACCATTGTATAAGGAAGAATATATATAACATTATTAAAAATTCTATCAAATATAAAATGGGACATTATTAAAGAGTAATTTTGCTTTTTAAATTTTATGTATCTACTTTTTGAATAATTTATGAGCACTAATCATATAGTCTATGGTACAATTAAAATTACTTAAAGATGAAATATAGAACCCTTAAAAATCAAGCATATTATATCACACATTCCCTGACATATGCATTCCTAAGTAAATATATTTGGTCTGCTTATGTAGGTGCACTATTAAATTGTGAATAAAATGGTTTATATATATTAATATGTTCTTTGTGATTTGATTCAAAATCACATTTAGTTTGAAGATCTTCTTAGATTTTAAAGTTAATGATTTGATAACAAGTATATCAGCTTTTTATTCCTGACACCTTTTAATATATCTCCCTCTTGTATTATGACCATTGGGAAACTTGAATGCAGTCTACCTTATTTAAAGGATAACATTTAAAATATTTCTCTAAAATGAAATTATGAGAAGACAAAAGTTTTAATAATCATAGATTTTTACTGATGGAATTACATCTATTGCCTTTTAACTCGTCTCTAAATGCAAAAAAAATCTAATTGATAAAGAATTAACTTAAATAATTTGATTACATAATTGAATCAACATTCCTTGAAATTTCTGTAGAAAACTCTGATTTTTTTTAAAATCTGTCATAGGAGGTACAAACAATAGCTGTTTATGATTCTTTTGAGAATTAGGAAAATATATCTAAGTAATTAATATACAATATGTCTTTAATTAGTGGGATTTATTAGTGCTTCTTTAAAAATTCTTACTACATAATAATGTTCATTATAAGAATATTGAAAATATCTAAAAATTAACAAAACTAGTCATCATGTAACCCAACAATAACTGTGGTTAATATTTTGGAAATATATTCCAATTATCTACACTTATAGTAGGTACAACCAGCTATCTAGATGGATAAAAAAGTAGACTGAATACACAAATATATATATTCAATTGTTTCTCTTATATTTTTGTCTTTTCAAATAGCTTTTATTTTACAATCATTAATGCCCTTCTCTCAAATTTTAAATCTGTTAATAAATATATATTTTGTTTTCATTTTATAAACCATAAGTTAGAAACTCATCTTTTAACAGATTTTAGAGCTAAACAGTAACTCACCTCTCACAATCTGAATCATAAACAGTTTTAAGTATAATAGAAGGTTGATGTTGACATTTAGTATGAAATACTATGAAATGCTACCAAGTAATGAAAAGGGTAGTATTGTTTATATTTAACTTGCTATTTTTCTTCAGCTTTGTGAGGTGCATGCTTTATACAAGTTTCATTTTTTTGATATAGTAATTTAAAGCTCCAAATTTCCCTGTAAGCATTATCTCAACTACATCCTACAAATTTGGATAATATATATTTTTATTATCATCACGCTTCATATAGTTTCTCACTGACACTGTGATTTTACCATTGACACCTGAGTTATTTAAAATGTGCTCTTTTTAATATATAAATTTTCAGAAGACAAAAGAATATAATTGGAGATTTTAAATTGTTTTATTATTTGTGATTTGAAGTGTTTATTCCTTTTACATTTTGCGTAATCACTGATATAATTGGTTTTCTATCTACCAAATTGCTCTTTCTACTTTATCTCATCACCTTCTGTTTTTTGTCTGTTTTCTGGATTAAAAAATTTTATAAAACCATTTCTTCCTTTACAGTATCAGCTATTTAGATGTATGTCCTGTCATAATTATTTCAGCGGTTAGCCTAGAGATTGCAACATGCATTCTTATTTAAATAATACATTTGATGCCTTTCACTTTTGAAATAACACAAACATCTTCTAACTGTTTATCCCCATTGAGCCTTCTCTCACACTTCGTGCCACTAGCATCATGTATTATACTTTCACCAATGTTATAGATCTCATAAAACATTATTATTGCTCTTTCAAATAGTCAATAGACATTTATAAAAGTATTTACCCTTTCTGGTACTCCTTATTTCTTAACACAGTTTTAATTTTTTAATTCTCTCGATTATTTTTGTTTCAATGTAGGGAATTATTTTTCTTTATTAGTAGTGCAGCAAAAATATATATTTGCTGAAAATATGTATTTTTTCTGTTTCTTTTTTTCATTTTTCTTTCTTTTTGAGATGACATCTCGCTCTGTCTCCAGGCTGGAGTACAGTGGCCCAATCTTGGCTCACTGCAACCTCAACCTCCCAGGTTCAAGTGATTCTCCTGCCTCAGCTTCCAGAGTAGCTGCAACTACAAGAGCTCGCCACCATTGTCCAGATAATTTTGTATTCTTAGTAGAGACGGGGTTTTACCATGTTGGCCAGGATGGTCTTGATCTCTTGACCTTGTGATCCACCTGCCTTGGCCTCCCAAAATGCTAGGATTGCAGGCGTGAATCACCCCGACCAGCTCGCTCTTTCTTTTATCTGAAAATATATTTGTCTTGCTTTTATTTTGTAGAAGATATGCACCAACTACACGATTCTAGATTGACAGTTTTTGTCTTAAGCAATTTAAATGTATGTTTCCATTACCATCTAGCTTTGTACTTTCTTTGTAACATCAACAAGCAAGCTTAATTTGCTCCTTTGAAGGTAATATGGCTTTTACCTTTACTCTTTTTTTCCTCTTTGTCTTTGAGAAATGTCCAGAAATTTGAGTATGACATGGTTTTAGTTTTATTTCTACTTATTGTGCTTGAGATTTATTTAGATTAGTGAATCTGAAGATTGCCCTTTCATCACATGGAAATATTCTTGAACGTTTTTTTGTTTTGTTTGTTCTTCAAATATTTCTTCTGATCCATTCTCTTTTCTCTCCTTCTGGGACTTAAATTACACGTTTGACATGTGTCCAGCATGTAATACAAATATTTCTCATTTTTATTTATGTTATTTAAATTTTTACCTATTTTTCATCTTGGATGCTTTGTATTAATCTATAGTTCAATTAATCTTCTACTCTTCTCTATATACATCAAAAGAGCTTTTAATGTTTATATTGAGTATTTTAATTTTAAGATTTCTATTTGGTTATTTTTATAGATTTTATAGGTTTTATAGTTATTTTATAGATTTGAATTCCTATTTGAAATGATCTATCCCATATTTTTCTTATTTTATTTACCATATTAAAGATAGTTACTTTGAGTCCTTTTCTGCTATCAGCAACATATATGGACCATTTCCAGGTAGGATTTCACTGATTATTTTTTTCTCTTGATTATCAGTCACTTTCCTACTTCCTTACACATTCAGAAATGTTTAATTTTATATACTTTGTGTATAGTAAATGTAAAGGCTGTAGTTTATGTTATCTTCCTCTAAAGATTCTTACCTTTTTTTGTTTGCTTTTCTGGCAGGCAGTGAATTTAACAATCCACTATCTTGATGTTGTTAATGCTTGGCTACAGACTTTATCTATTTTAATTTTGCATTTACTGATGGAATATGTCATGTGTAACCTCTGAAATCTCTCTTCAGCTACTAACTCTAGCTTCCCAGAAACTCAAAAGTTTATTTGTACATATACTTAGGAGACTCTTTACATAGATGATTGGGGATGTTTTCAGGTAACTTGGCTCCCCACAAATCCCAATGGCTTTGGCAGCCTAGAATTCCGAAATCTATTTCTGCTATCTAGTAAAACTGCCATTTTCTCCAAGTGTTTTCTGTGGGGATCGCTCCCATTCATGGTGCTTAGCTGTACCGTGGCCATTTTGAGCTTGAGCCCATACACGTTTCACCTTTTCCTGGAGGCTGTTGAGCTGAGGGAAAGGGGGGAGTGTTGATGCATGACTTCTGCAGAATACTGTTTGTTATTAAAATTTGGAGCAGAACGCTGAGCTCCAGCATAGCGGTTTTATGAGACATTGTGTGGTTTTACTAAACATTGTGTGTTATCTCAATTTCTGTTTTTGCAAAAGATTTATGGCTCTGTTGACCTTGAGTGGGGAACCCAAGTGAGTCAAGCTGTGCTACATGTTCCCTTCTCTACTTTGTTTATAAATAACAATGTCACAATGTAGCTATTGATATCTATTACTGCTTTTACTGTTCAGTTCTTAGCCCATTGATTTCTGCTTTTACTGTTTAATGTTACAATGTAGTTTACGTCATCAAGGAAGAACTAAAAGATATATAATCAGACTTATGCACACAATAAACTTGCTATTCTGGCAT
>CAUYLG010024993.1:0-44398 GCA_963573385.1 Cacajao melanocephalus | reverse complement strand
TGTCTCAAAATAAATAAATAAATAAATAGATAGATAGATAGATAGATAGATAGATAGATAAAAATTAAAATTTGAGCTTTCCTATCTGTGAACAAGGGCTACCTTTCTTTTCCCCTTCTTTCCTTCCTTCCTTCCTACCTTCCTTCCTTTGTTCCTTTCATTCCTTCTCTCACTCCCTCCCTCTCTTTCTTTCTCTTTCTTTCTTTTTCCTTTCTTTTCTCTCTCCTTCCTTCCTTCTTTTTCTTTTTTTTTTTTTTTTTTTTTTTTGCAGAGTCTCACTCTGTCACACAGGCTGGAGTGCAGTGGTGCAATCTCAGCTCACTGCAACCTCCACCTCCTGGGTTCAAGTGATTCTCCTGCCTCAGCCTCCTGAATATCTGGGGCTACAGGTGTGCGCCACCACAGCTGGCTAATTTTTGAATTTTTAGTAGAGACAGAGTTTCACCACATTGAGCAAGCTGGTCTCAAACTCCAGACCTCAGGTGATCTGCCCCTCAGCCTCCCAAAGTGCTGGGATTATAGGCGTGAGCCACTGTGCCTGGCCAAGGGCTACCTTTCTAATGGTTCAAATTGTTTGTGTCTCTTCATACTTTAATATAGATCTTGTTCATTTCTTATCAATTAATTTCTAGACATTTATCTTTTTTGTTGGTATTAATAAAGTTATTTTCTTCATTATATTTCCAAACTGGTCATTGTTTGCTTGAATGTCACATATTAACTTTTCTGTGAGCTAATTTTGGGTTTTTTGTTTTGGTTTGTTTTTGTTTTCGCTTTTTTTTTTTTTTTTTTTGAGAGGATCTCACTCTGTTTTCCAGACTGAAGTGCAGTGGCACGAACATGGCTGAATGCAGCCTTAACCTCGTGGACTCAAGAGATCCTCTCACTTCAGCTGCCCAAGTAGCTGGGACCACAGGCGTGCACCACCACGCGTAGCAAATTTTTTTGTTTTAATTTTTGTAAAGATGAGGTCTCACTATATTGCCCAGGCTAGTTTTCAAACTCCTGGGCTCAAAGAATCCTCCTGCCTCGGCCTCCCAAAGTGCTGGCATTATAGACATGAGCCACCATGACCAGTCATTCTGTGAGTTAATTCTGTAATCCAACCACTGAACAAAAATCTCTTCTTGTTTGTAATAGTTTTTCAGTTGATTCTTGTTTTTATCAGGTAAGCAATTTATATAATCTCTAAACAACATATAATTTTCTTCTCCCTGCCTGTTTTTTATTTCACTGATTTCTATCAAGAGATTTTAAGTAGGAGAGCCCTCTGCTTAAATCTAATCTGACTACAACATTAAAAGATTACATTGGCTGCAAAAGTGGAATCAAGAAAATCTTTTAGGCGTCCAGTAACAAAAGATGGTATCTTAAGCTAAAAGAGTGGCAGCAGAGGTAGAGAGAAGTAGATAGACTGGAGATATATTTTGGAGGTCAGATATGTGGCAGAGAACAGGTTACTCATATTATTCTAAAGATTTGCAAACTTTTTGGAAAGCTTAGAATATAAGAATCATAGTTCATTAGAAGAGACCATAAATGTAATCAGGTGTCTCTAACCTGATGCATTCTCAGTTTCACTATAATTTCCTGGCTGCTTCCAGGGTTAGAGAACTCACTATCTCCCATGGCAGTCATTTCATTTATTCAATTCACTCCACAAACCCTGCTCTTTGTCAGGTCCTGTGGGGGACCCTAGGAAACATGGATAATCAAGATTCACTGCCTTCTCTGGGGAAGCTCAGAGAAAGGGACAACTCTTTTGGAAAGTCTCTTTCCTGGCTGGGCAAGGTGGCTTATGCTTGTATAATCCCAATAGTTTGAGAGGCCAAGGCAGGGGAATTGCTTGAGCCTAGAAGATGGAGACCAGCCTGGGCAACACATGGTGAAACCCCTGTCTCTACAAAAAAATTTGAATACAAAAAAATAAAATAAAAAATAAATAAAATTAAATAATAAAAATAAAATAAATAAATAATTTTAATACAAAAATTAGCAGGGCATGGTGGCATGCTACTTGGGAGGCTGAGATAGGAGGATTAATTAAGCCAAGGAGGTTAAGGTTTCAGTGAGCCATACTCATGCCACTGCACTCCAGCCTGGGTGACAGAATCACACCCTGTCTCAAAAGCAAACAAAAATTTAACTGCAAATTTATATATGAATTCAATAAGAAATATATTTAAACCTTGCACTGCCACATAATTTTTTGTGAAAAAATGACTTACTTTTTGAATATGTATACATCAAAACCAAAAAGTTAATGTTTACTTTTTTGTTTGACAACTTTTTGTTTCTTTGTTTGTGTCTTGTTTTTTGCTTTGTTTTTTGAGACGGTCTCACTCTGTTTCCCAGGCTGGAGTGCAGTGGCACCATCAATGCTCACTTCAGCCTTGATTTCCCAGGCTCAGGTGATCCTCCTGCCTTAGCCTCTCCAGCAGCTGGGACTACAGGCATGTGTCATGCCCGGCTAATTTTTTCCATTTTTTTGTAGAGACAGGGTCTCCCTATGTTGTCCAGGCTGGTCTTGAACTCCTGGGCTCAAGCGATTCTCCTACCTTGGCCTCCCAAAGGCTGGGATTATAAGCATGAGCCACTGTGCTAGGTCTCTGTTAACAACTTTTTTTGTTTGTTTGTTTGTTTGAGGCAGAGTCTCACTCTGTTACCCAGGCTGGAGTGCAGTGGCACAGTCTCCACTCACTGCAACCACCAGGTTCAAGCAACTGTTATGCCTCAGCCTCCCAAGTAGCTGGAATTGCAGGTGGGCACCACCATGCCCAGCTAATTTTTGTAGAGACAGAATTTTGTCATGTCGGCCAGGCTGGTCTCAAATTTATGAGCTCAAGCAATCCCAAAGTGCTGGGATCACAGCCTCCCAAAATGCTGAGATTACTGCACCCAGCTTTCACTAACTTTTATTTATTTTTCTTTTTTTGTTTGCTTTTTTGTTTTTTGTTTTTTCTTTTTTTCTTTTTGTTTCTTTTTCTTTTTTTGTTTGCTTTTTTTTAAATTTTTTTAAAATTTTTTTCTTTCTTTTTTTTTTTCTTTGTGTTTTTTCTAGCTTTTACTAACTTATTAAGTCACTGGAGAGTTTAGTGCCTACAGTTTAATGTTGCATTTTTAGGTTTCAATTTCCAGAGGGCATTTTTTTTTTAACAAATCTTGAAGATGTACCTCTGTCCAGCTTGCCAGCCTTTTTCCATTATTTTCTTTACTGTGTTCATATATATTCGGATTCTTTCCAATTTCTTCCTGCTTTACTAAATGTTCCTTAGGATTAATTCCTTTAGTTGACAAATAAACCCAAAACGTTAAATTTAATGTGTACACAGAAACTAAATCCACTTTCACTTGTTCAAGTGGATCCAACTTCTGCAACAACTCATTTCAAGAAACAGACATCATGGTCTTTAGCATATCATCCACAGTACCAATGTAATTCTCAAAGGGTGACAAATATTCATGAATTTCTACTTGAGATTAATTAATTCATCTGCCATATTCATTAATTTTTTCGTTAATGTCTTTACCTGCCATAATGACTGACTCACAACCTTTGACTCCAGTCTCCTGGAAAGTGACCAAGCAATGATGGTATCAATTCAAACTTTCATTTTGGTTTAATGCTTACTTTGTTTTTGGAGGCAGGTCTCTCTCTGTTCCTACTGAAGTGCAGTGGTGGGATCATGGCTTTCTGCAGCACAGAATTCCTAGGCTCTCAGTTTCCTAAAGTGCTAAGATTATAGGCATGAGCCACCACACCCAACCTAAAAAAAAAAAAAAACCTGTCTTTTTAGGAATTTATTATATCAAGTATATGATTAGTTTTGGAAACAATATACTGAAGAACTATGTAATCAATCACCTTGCTAGACTCAGCAAGCACTTGCTGGTTACCATTACAAAAGCATTTATCCATTGAAAAGGCTGAGAATAACAGTAATAACATATGGAAGGAAGTTGATAAGTGTTGATAATTGTTACAAGTGAAATAGAAATATGTTATGTATCCAAGATAGGCAATGATAAAAAGTCTACTTTTACAGACACAACTATAATATCCATTTCCAAATAATCAAGCTTTTAAAAAATGGGCAATAGTCTACTACTCTTCCAAAGTATTAATAGCTATGTTAATTGCATGTTCAAAATCCTCATCCTATTTAACAGTCAATATATTTAATGAAGATATTATCTTCTTGATGAGGCATTTTAATCCAACATTTGAATAGGACTGAATTTACAGTATCAAAAGTCTTAATACAATTTGACAGGTTTTCCCAAATGAGTTGCAAAAAAATGACAAGGGCAGAAGAGTGATTTTTTTCTGTAAAGAGGGTAACTCTGGTCAATTCAGAATTGGAGACGGCTGTGAATTATAATGGGCTCCTCTGAGAACTGTCATGTTTAAAGGAAACTGATGATAGCTCAAGGGAATAATTCCTGGTGCAAGTATTGTGAGCATTTTGCTTCCCTGCATGATGTAAGATAATTTTTCTCCCTGAATGTTTTCTTTAAATCTAGGTAATTTGAACTAGTATAAAGAGCATTGCTGGCCAGGTGTGGTGTCTCATACCTGTAATCTCAGCACTTTAGGAGGCTGAGGTGAGAGGATCACTTGAGCCCACGGATTCAAGACCAGCCTGGGCAACATAGTGAGAACCTGTCTAAAATAAAATAATAAAATAAAATAAAAATAATATAATGAATCATTGGTTTTCCTATCAGATATGACTGACTTTGAATTCTGATATGAATTTTTTTTTTTTTGAGATAGAATCTCACTCAGTCTCCCAGGCTGGAGTACAGCGGCATGATCTCGGCTCATTGTAACCTCTACTTCCAGGGTTCAATTGATTCTCCTTCCTCAGCCTCCTGAGTAGCTGGGATTGCAGGCACATGCCACCACGCCCAGCTAATTTTTGTATTTTTAATAGAGATGGGGTTTCATCATGTTGGTCAGGCTGGTCTTGAACATCTGACTTCATGATCCACCCACCTCGGTCTCCCAAAGTGCTGGGATTATAGGTGTGGGCCTCTGCACCTGGCCTCTGATATGAATCTTTCAGAGAAATTTAATAGTTTTTTATCTTGCACATGTTACTTTTCTAATGTTTTCATTCTTAAATAGATTATAATATTTCTCTAATAAAGATGCTGTGAAATTGGATAAATGCAATGTGTATATTTTCACTCATTCAATTTCCATATATATAAACATATACATAACTAACATAAACCCTTGCTTAGTAAGTGTTCATGTTTAGTAGATGTTTAGTAATATCAGAGCAAATTCCCTACCGTGTATTCACTTTCTTTTGAAGCCATTCATTTGCCTAAATAATTTCTCTCTGTCTTTATCTGACATTTACTGGGTCATCAGGTACTTTTGATTTGGCTTCTGCAGTGCTTTCAAATTGGTTTCATAATCTTCATTCTTTCCTGAATCCTCAGTTCAGGATTGCAATGACTTTTTAACTAATTTTTTTCACTCCCTCTAGTCTTGCCACTTCCAATCCATCTTCCACACTGTCCAGAGCTTCTCAAAACACAGTTCTGATTACGAATCAACATTTCTTGCCTAAATACTTTTAATGACCAATCTTTATATTGCAAGAATCTTGTTTCCTTCATCTTGCATCTCCACAGTCAAACAGCATGTTCCATGTTTACCACGCCCTTCTATCAGCTTCTTCCATTTTCTGTGATTGGATTAGGTTACGGCAAACTTTCTAAACAAAAGATCTATAACTGGCTTTTTATTTAATTTTATTTATTTTGAGACAGTCTCGCTGGCTGGAGTGCAGTCGCAAAACCTTGGCTAGATGTAGCCTCCGCCTCCCAGGTTCAAGAGATTCTCGTGCCACATCTTCCTGAGCTGGGATTACAGGTGAGCACCACCACACCTGGCTAGTTTTTGTATTTTTAGTAGAGACAGTGTTTCACCATCCTGGCCAGGCTGGTCTCAAACTCTTGACCTCAGGTGATCCACCCACCTCGGCCTCCCAAAGTGCTGGGATTTACAGGCGTGAGCCACCACATTTGACCTAGAGAAAAACTTCTTAATATTTATCAAGAATGACCAAAACTTGGACCCAGCATTTAATTTATCCTACAGAAATACACATGAAAAGAGATATACAAAGAATATTAATTGCAGCATCATAACATAAGCATCCCAAAAGATGAGAAATAGCCAACAGAGTGATGGTTATATAAACTGCATTGTATCCATAAAATGTAATCCTACACAGCCATTAAAAAGAATAATACATGCTGGGTACACTGGTTCACATCTGTAATCCCAGCACTTTGGGAGGCCATGGCAGGTGGATCACTTGAGGCCAGGAGTTTCAAGATCAGCCTGGGCAACATGGTGAAACCCTGTCTCTACAAAAAATATAAAAATTAGCTGGGCATGGTGATGCACGCCTGTGATCCCAGCTACTCAGGAATCTGAGGCAGAAGAATCATTTGAGCCAAGGAGATGGAGGTTGCAGTGAGCCGAGACTGGGGCCGCTGCACTCCAACCTGGGCATCAGTGGTAGACTCTGTCTCAAAAAAAAAAAAAAAAAAGATGCAATGTGTGTATACTGATAAGAAAGATCTCTGAAATAAACTTTAAAAGTGAAGTGCAGAGGAGTATATGTAGTGTGTTATAATTTTCATAAAATTAAAATATATATACATATATTAAATATGAAAATATCTCTGGAGTGATATATGCGGAGTTAAAGGGAGTAGTTGCCTCAGAGGAGGTGAGGAGGGACAAGGGATTCGGAGTGATAAAGAGACCACTCTGGAAAAGTTTTTTCATCAGGCACATGTATTTTTTTTTTTTTAATAACAGCAATGATTAAGCAAGTTATGGTAGATCACCTTGATGGTATGAGTCTGGTGCATCTCATATATCAATCTTAATGTTCATGCTGCATCTCAAAACAGTCCTATGAGATGGCATTGTTTAACAAAGAGGTAAATTTATGATGGATGAGATTGAGTATCTGGTTGAGGTCCTTGTATTGTTAGAAGCAATAGGGATTATGAACCCACGCCTATCTGACACCAGCTCCCTCCAGCCTGCCTGGAAAGAATCTCAGCTGTAAAAGATATCCCATTGTATTCCAAGTATCATTCATGCCTGTGCTGTTTCCCCACTAGACTGAAAGCTTCTTGAAGAGAAGAGCCATCCATCGCTTCATCATCAGCCACTATCACAATGACTGGCACATGACAAGTATTCAGTAAAAGTTTATTGACTTGAACAGTTAGATGATTTTCTTTAAGCAATCAGATATTTATGATTGTAAATGCCACAACTTGCCATCTTTTCTAAAAGGTTGACTGTTTCGATTTGTGTCCTCATCATGCCAAGCAATTTAAGAAAGAAAAAGCAGGATGGTGAGTGTAAAAACTACAGCTGCAGAATTCAGGAGCAGGCTGTTTTCTTTGATGATGTTTGGTTTTCCAGGGCAGGAGAGAAGAATTCAAAACTTTCTACAAGCACTTGCCTCTCCACAGAACTGACAGGGCTAAGTGTGAAACAGACCCTGCAATTTATCCTGTGAAATATTTTACCAAATGGCTCTTGTTGCTAGCTCCATTTAGACTGCTCAGAGCAGAAGTTTTCTCCAGCCTGTTTGCCCCTGGAGGATTCCCATCACATGTCAATGATGCATGTGTCCCCACTAGCTCTAGTGACCTGCCTCTGTGATGTGCTGCAAACACTACACTCAACAGCAAAGCTTCCAGCCTCTGGAAAACTGGTATTGAGAGACTTTCCAGAGCATTACAAGCTCTTATAGGGCACTCTAAAGTTACTGGGAATTTTCTAGAACAGTGCTTAAAGAAATATTTAGTTTCCTGATTCTGTAAGAAAGACACTCTTTTACTGGTCTCCCCTAATTTCCCAGCTTCTCTGAAAGCATGAGTCAGCCAATGGAAGAACAGTGGGGAGGTGAATCTATCCATTTAGACCCAACCTTTGGGCTTACCAACTTAGAATCTCAGAGAATTCCTTTCTTAGGACTGCTTGGACAAAGCAGAAAGGTGTAATAGAAATAGCACAGATAGAAAGCAGATTAGCCTGAGTTTAAAACTAGGTTCTGTCAACAACCAGTCATATGACCTTGGGCAAATTACTTAACTTCTTCAAGGCTTTGTGTCCTCATTTTGCAATATTCTTGTGAAAAACTGACAGGTCATCATCAGCACAGTTCCAGGGACAATTTTTTTTTTATTTTTTTTATTTTTTAGAGCTAAGGTCTTGTACTGTTGCCCAGGCTGGAATGTAGTGGCACAATCATGGCTTACTCCAGCCTCCAACTTCTGGGTTCAAGCCATCCCCCCATCTCAGCCTCCCAAGAAGTTGTAACTACAGACATGTGTCACCATGCTCAACTACTTTTCTAAAAATTTCTTGGCCAGGTGAGGTGGCTCATGCCTGTAATCCCAGCACTTTGGGAGGATGAGGTGGGTAGATCGCTTGAAGTTAGGAGTTCAAGACCAGCCTGGCCAACACAGTCAAACTCTTCCACTAAAAATACAAAAAATAGCCAGGTATGGTGGTGCATGTCTGTAATCCCAGCTACTTGGGAGGCTGAGGCAGGAGAATCACTTGAACCTGGGAGGTGGTGGTTGCAGTGAGCCAAGATTATACCACTGCACTGTAGCCTGGACAACAGAGCAAAACTCTGTCTCAAAAAAAAAAAAAATTTCCTGTACAGATGGGATCTCACTATGTTGCCCTGGCTGATCTCAAGCTCCTGGGCTCAAGTGATCCTCTCACCTCACTCTCCCAAAGTGCTGCAATTACAGACATGAGCCACCACACTCAGCCTCCAGTAACAATAAATCTTGTTGAGCAAAATGAGTGAATAACATACTTAAGATAACTAGCATGTAGAGGAGCTTAATAAATATTAATTCTTCATCTGGATAAAGGCCAGAATTTTAAAATAAACAAATAAATAAATACTCATTATCTTCCCACTCTCTGTCCTTCTTACCTTTAGTTCAGGCTATACATTGCCCTTCGGTGAATTTTTCCTCTTCAAGGTAACTTCCAAAGGTCACCAAGACCTATTTTTAACTAGAAAAGGAAATAATAATAATAAACAAGAATTAATGGAAGCACCAGCCTGACCAACATGGCGAAATCCCGTCCCTACTTAAAATGCAAAAACTAGCTGGGTGTGGTGCCATATGCCTGTAATCTCAGCTACTCGGGAGGCTGAGGCAGGAGAATAGCTTGAACCCGGGAGGGACAGGTTGCCATGAGCCAAGATTGCACCATTGCACTCCAGCCTGGGTGAAGAGTGAGACTCTATATCCAAAAAAAAAAAAAATTATTGAAAGTGAAGAGGAAACATGAAGTGGAAATGTATTCACTTTCAGTTTCTAAACCCGCAAGATGGCCTTGCTTTTCTGTTTGGTCAAGAATGAACCTATCCAATGTTGTTTAACAGAGAAAAAGTTCAATTTTGATTTTAAAATCTACGTATCTATAGTGTTGCAAAATGGGTTTCAGATGAATAACAGATAGCAGCCATTGCCAAACAGCGCATTCAAAACTTTTTACACTTTTCTTAAGAAGTCAACGTGTCTCAGTAGTTCAGTACATGACTTCAACCTGTGACCAAACTAGATTAGAGTCCAAACTTGTCACTTACTTTCCTTATGGGGTTGGGCAATTTGCTTAATCTGTCTGACCCTCAGTGTGCTCATCTGTGAAATGTGGCTAACAAGAGTACCCACCTCACGATTTTCATAAGGATTAAATGAAATAATTGCCATGCCTACTATGGTGCCTGACACAAAGTTTCCTCTCAACTAATTGTAGCTATTATCATCTCATTAATGTAAACCATGAGATAGCTACTTCTATTTTACAGGAGAAAAAACAGAATGTTGGATAATGAATATAAAAATATTTAATATACCAGGATGCAGTGGCTCATGCCTATAATCCCAGCACTTTGGGAGGCCGAGACGGGTGGATCACTTGAGATCCAGAGTTCCAGACCAGCCTGGCCAACATGGCGAAATCCTGCCTCTACTAAAAATACAAAAATTAGCCGGGGGTGGTGGTGTGTGCCTGTAGTCCCAGCTACTTGGGAAGCTGAGGGAGGAGAATCACTTGAACCTGGGAGGCGGAGGTTGCAATGAGCTGAGATCGTGCCACTGCGCTCCGGCCTGGGTGACAGAGCAAGACTCCATCTCAAAAAACAAACAAAAAACCATAAAAATGTTTACTACATCACCAAGCAAATAGTCAAAACCCATAGGTGAGCTTAAAAAACAAATTCAACAGTCTCCAACCTGCAGATCAGGAATACTGACCGTCTATACTTTTCAGGCATTTTGTGTAGGAAGATAAAACTAAAAATAGCCTGTTAACTTGTCTGTCTATTCTCATATGTTAGGAGGAAATGGTCAGAGTTCCTGTACAGCAAATATGCAGGC
Source organism: Cacajao melanocephalus (assembly GCA_963573385.1). NCBI lineage: Eukaryota > Metazoa > Chordata > Mammalia > Primates > Pitheciidae > Cacajao > Cacajao melanocephalus. The sequence goes on along the minus strand of CAUYLG010024993.1, from coordinate 33,934 downwards.
ATTGCAGTTGTTCAGTAAGTACTTGTTAATCAAATAAATGGAGGGGTGAGCACACAGAAGCTCTGGTCTGAATGTTCCCAGTCAGGAGCTGCACCCACACTCATTTCCACTCCAGTACCCCTGTCTTTATTGCTAGCTCATTCCTCATCTTAAAGCTTCAGGAAAATCCACACATAGTCTTCACTGGAAGGTGAGAGGAGGTAAACAAAAAACTGAGCTTTCCTTGAGATGTCGACCATGAAAATTCTATCGAAAGTTCAAAAAAATGGGCCATCCACATCTAATTGAGAAATTGTGGTAGACTATTAAAGTTGGGCACTAGAAAGACTGTAACATTCTTGGGGATGAGCAGGTCTCATGTTGCTTTAGAAAGGAACATGTTTAAAGTCTGAATGAATCAATGCTTAGACTTTGGAGACTTTAGTTTAAACAAACCTATATTGACCTAAAGCAGAAATATAAACATGACCCTAAAAACACATTTGCAAATGATGTTCTTGGCCACAGACATAAAAGAACACAAAACTATGATCCCCAAAAGGTCTCTTAAGTTTAGACTTAATTTTTGTAAAATAAATTTGAGAGTCCTTTTAGGGATCCTAAGTTTGTACTGTTTTATGTCTGTGACAGAAAAAAACAAAACGTGAAAGCATGTTTGAATGACACTTTGTGCATTTTTCAAAGATAGAAACATTAGTCTAGAAAAAGGAAAATGGAAGTCTATAATAATGGCTTTAGGGTCAGACAATCCTAGGCTAGAATGCTAGAATTCTGGCCCAATCAATTACTTGTAGGTGAAGTTGAGCAAGTCATACACATATACAAATATACACATACTCACACATGCTATTGTAGTGAAGATTAAATAGATGGTTACTGTTAACTACTTAGCACAATGATGCATAGTACACAGAATGTGCTCAGTAAATATCCTTTTTTGTCTTTTTTCTTTTTACTTTTAAAGAGACAAGGTCTCAGGCTAGTCTGAAACTCCTGGCCTCAAGCAATCCTCCTGCCTTAGCCTCCCAAAGTGGTGAGATTACAGCATGAGCTACCACACTCAGCCAATGATAGTTTCCATTATTAGAGAAAGAACAGAAAGAGAGGCCAAATCCCTTGATAATAATTTCTCATATCTGCTAGAGGTCCCAGACAGTCACCAGAAACAGTGTTTTATTGCTATGTTTACAAGGAATCACCTGGAAGACAAGCAGCTGTGATGTGGGGGCAGCATGAGATTTCCACTTTCAGGCAATTCATCTCTGAGATTTGGATTCCCCATCTGAAAATCATTCCCAGGATTTTTTCTGAGTACTAGGAGAGATAATGTGGGTTACAGCCCTTTATAAATTGTGACAATCTTAAAAACCATAGTGAGTTCTTTAGTCTCTGGCCCTGTAACAGTCTTGCCCTAAGAAAATACATACAGTCCTGTAAGGTAAGGTGCCAGGTTTCCCATCAGATGGGCTGCAGAGGTCTCATGACCTAACAGCCACACTTATACCAGATGCTAAGCCACTGACATTTCAAGGTAGAAGGGAACATAAAGGAGAATTCTAACACAAGAAATTTTTCAGTCAGCTGTCCCAGGCCTGTCAAGCAAGGAACTTTTTACCATCTCTCAACCTGATCAGGAAAGCTCACCTGTACCCTCAACATTTTCACACAAGAAATCTCATCTAAGGGATCCAAGAACTTGGAGGAAAAAGAGGGGCTAGAGGAAGATGCTTTTGCTCAGTAGTGACAGCAGACTGTTCATCCTCGTATCAGTGCAAATAATTGTCATGTTTCATGAGCTATTTCTTACAGCAGCAGTGTGCTGTCATCAAAAAAGCTCCAGAGTGACTCCAGGCTTGGCTAAAATCCTCCATTCTTTAATTAATGTTTGACCTTCAATTGATTGCCACTTCCTTTGAATTATGCCTGCTTCTTGAAGCTGAGCAAAGCCATGAATGTAGAGGAGCCACATCTCCCAAGTTCACCCAGTTGCTCTTAGAAGGCACAATTTTTTTTTTTTTGAGACAGGGTCTCACTTCATCACCCAGGCTGGAGTACAGTGTTGGAATCATAGCTTACTATATCCTCGAAATCTGGGCCTCAAGTGAACATCCTGCCTCAGCCTCCCAAGTTGTTGAGATTACAGGGGTGAAATGCCATGGCTGCAGAAGCCACATTTTTAGTTTCCAAATAGATTTCACCTCAAATTGTTTGTTTTTCCTGAGTTAGCGTAGTGTCCCCGTTTTTTGTAAGCTCCAGCACAATCTTCCTTACTTGACAATTTAGTACCAAGGCCTGAACCCAGCACATAGTATGTTCACAATACACTTTTGTACAGTGACTGCCTACTGGAATTAATTTACGACTTACTGTAATCTCCTTGAGTCAAGCCCCCAAAGCACTCAGCAGAATGCATAGCAGATGATGAAGAAACACAAATTGATCAATTTATCTGTGCTGTATTTATCATCTCTTCACTAGCATCTCTTCACTGCTTCACAATAGCATCTTCTCTTCTTTGGGAAGTTGACATTTTGTGCTGTATTTTCCATTTCTCAACTTCCACCAACCACTGGTACAAACTGCCATACTCTTGGAGACTTCTGGAATTTCCTTTTATAGGAAAGTTTGTCCAATTTAGCAAATAAAAAATATAGGACACCAAGATAAAAATGAATTTTAGAGCCCGGGCGCGGTGGCTCACGCCTGTAATCCTAGCACTTTGGGAGGCCAAGGTGGGTGGATCACCTGAGGTCAGGAGTTCAAGACCAGCCTGGCCATCATGGTGAAACCCCATCTTTAAAAAAAATAAATAAATAAAATAATTTTAGATAAACAATGAATAAAATTATTTTGGTAGAAGTATGTCCTATTCAGCATTTGGGTTATATTTATACCCAAAAAATTTTCATTGTTTATCTGAAATTCAACAGTGCATTTTATCAGGCAACCTTATTTACAGGGTCTCACCACAAGTATTGACACTAACATAGAAGTTGTCATTTCTCATAACTACATCTTTTAGGCTCTGTGGTAGTTATTTGTTTATTTATTTATAGAGATGGGGTCTCACTTTGTTGCCCACTTTGGCCTCCCAAGGTTCTGGGATTACAGGTTTGAGCCACCATGCCCAGTCTAGGCGCTGTACTCTTTAGTCAGTCAGTTCCAAACACCCTAAGGAGACAGAAAGCCACTTTATCTTCTTCAAGCACAGGCCTTGCTCAGAGTCATGTGTTGGGGAAGGGAGAATCAAGTACCTCAGTTTTGCTCCTTGATTTCAAGTTTCCTTTATTCAACTACTGAGCTGCTCTCTCTCTTCTCACCTGAGAGACAGATATGTGTGTATATTCCACCAATGCCCAAATTAACAGCATCCAAACACTAAGCGTAGATTTCCTCTTTTGCATTGCTCCAGACACCAGTTTATCCCTCCAGATCACCTGGCTGCTGCCATTGAAACATAGAAATCTTAACTCCTTTGTCAAACATCAGAGACCTTTAAAGCTCTCTCCTTTGTATGCTTCTTAGTGTACTCGGTTACAAAGTCCTGGGTTTATTTTTATTGCAGTGATTTAGTTTTTGTTATTTTCCCTACAGAAATGCTTCTCATATCTGCCTCTTCCTCTTCCATTCCATTTCTCCAGCCTGTCCTGACAATTTAATATATCATCACCTGGAGCCTAGATTGCAGCAACAGTGTCTTAGCTCTTCTGGCTTCCTGCATCTGTGCACCTCCTAGTAAATGTATCCTTATACAGTGTCCTTTTCCCATCTGGGATTCCCCTTTGGGGAAAGCTGGCATAAATCTTTATTTTCTATTTAACAAATCAATACCAGGCTTTACAGCCCAGGTTTCAAGGTCCCCCAGCTTTTCTATTTTCTCCTTATCTGCCTTCTATAGACTGATACAGTCCAATTTCTATTTGCTCATCTCTGGGCCTCATCCCTACATGTGGCTGCATGAGCCCCATCCTTTCTTCTGCCTTGAATACTCAAATCCCTTCCCTCCTCCTGTGGGTCAATCTATGTCCCTTGCCTCCTTCAAAACCCAGCTTATTAAAAGATAATATAGCCAATCTTGGGGTGGAGAAAGACTTTTCAAAGAAAAGAAAACAACAGAGGAAAACACAAAGGGAAAAGTTTAGTAGATTTGATTACACAAGAATGAAAAGATTCTTTGTGTCAAAAAGTACTATAAACAGAACAAAAACAACTAGAAAACATATTTGCTACCTATAATAGACAATGTCAATATTCTTAATATAATTTGTAAATCAGTAAGAAACAGACATTCCAAAAGAAAAAGAAGAGCAAGTATATTTGTGTGACACGTGAAGAGGCCAAAAACATGAGAAACCACAAAATCTCAGTAGTATTAGAGAAACAGAAATTAAAAGAGTAATAAGTTTCCTTTTTCTTTTATCAAATGGACATTTTTAAAAGAGTGATACTCAATGTTGATGAGAGTGAAAGAACAGGATTTTGTTTACATGCTTTAGCAGTCAATTTTAGGATGCTCTTTCTTACACGTTTTTTGTTTTGTTTTGTTTTGTTTTGTTTTTTGAGACAGTCTCCCTCTGTTGCCCAGGCTGGAGTACAGTGTGAGATCTCGGCTCACTGCAATCTCCACCTCCCAGGTTCAAGTGATTCTCCTGTCTCAGCCTCCCAGGCAGCTGGGATTATAGGCGTACACCACTATGCCTGGCTTTGTATTTTTATTAGAGACTGGGTTTCACCATGTTGTCCAGGCTGGTCTCAAACTCCTGACCTCAGGTAATCCACCCACCTCAGCCTCCCAAAGTGCTGGGATTACAGGCATGAGCCACCATGCCCAGCCTCTTATAGTTTAAAATAGCATAGATTAAGAAAATTTTACTCCTTTTTCACTTTAACAGTGTTTTCCAATTTTTCTACAATAAATATGTATCCTTTTTAATAATTAACACAATATGTATGTGTACTTTTCAAAAATCTTATGAAAATTGAAGGGAAGATGAGGCAGGCAGAGAAAGTGCATTTTTCTTTATTTTTTATTTTTTTATTTTTATGTTTATTTTTTTTAAAAGATGGGGTTTCACCATATTGGTCAGGCTGGTCTTGAACTCCCGACTTCAGGTGATCTGCCCACCTTGGCCTCCAAAGTGCTTGGATTACAGGCGTGAGCCACTGTGCCCAGCCTGAGAAAGTGCATTTTTCTTAACAAGATAGGCTTGGTTTAGGAATCCCTCATTGCCACTAACTAGCTGCAAGTAACTTCTCAAGCCTGGGATCCTCACCTCAGTGAGCTGTTAAAACAGAAAAAAGTGTGTAATCTGTGATTATAATACCTGGCACTTTGTAAACATTCAAAAAATGGTGTTATCTATTGTTATTTTGTTGTATCCTCAGAGAGCATATAGTTTCAGTCTTTTGCGTGTATGTAGTAGATACAAAATTAAAATATCTATGATATGGTCTGATTTTATTTTTATTTATTTATTTTTTGAAAGAAAGAAGAAGAGAGAAAAGAAGAAAGAAAAAGTGAAAGAAAGAAAAAACAAAGAACGTAAGAGAGAAAGAAAGAGGAAGAGAAAGAGGGAAGAGAACGGGATTCTTGTTCTATTGCTCAGACTAGAATGCAGGCTAAAAATGGGTATTAAAAACCTCTATTCTTGCATGGGGAGCTCTCTGCTGGGACCTCCTGAGGCCTTGGGCCTCCACTGCCTGGGAAGGGGGTTGAGCCATCACCCCCTCTGGGCCCTCTGGAGCCCCTCTTCCTCCTGCCCACCCCCCTCCCCTAGCCTCTTACCTGATGTCTGAGTCACATTTAGGCTTCTGTCACTGTGAGCTGTGTTGTGACGCCTGGCTGACAGCTTTACCACAAACACATTAAAAGCTCCCAGCACCTCTGGTGTGTAATAGCCCAGGAGAAAAAAGCCTCTCCCAGTCTTTCTTCAGCCAAAATCCTCCTCCCAAACCCTCCTCCCCCAGGGGCCTGCTCCACCACCTTTGACTTCGGGAGCCTAAGAAGGAGCTAAGATTTGTTTTCCTATCAAGCCTTTCAAGTGATGATTAGAGGAAGGCTGGTAAGGGCAGGTGCCTGAGACCTCTCAGGCCACGCACCCCAGGAGCAACGCATCCCTCCACCTGTGAGCCCTGGAAAGTGAAGATGCAGAGAGAACACAACTCATCTTCAGCTCTGCCTCTGAGGACAGGGGAGCGAAGGATGAAATGTGCAGAGTGGCCTGATACTGAGTGCTTCCACGTGCTGGCATTATGTTCATCCTCCTAGTAACCCTCTGAGGCAGGGGCTGAGTTATCCCCACTTTACAGATTAGGAAACTGGGGCTTAGAGACGTTCAGGCGCTTGCTCAAGTCCAAAGACCTAGGAAGTCAGGGAGCTGGGACTTGCATTCAATCCTCTGCCAGCCTGCAGAGTCAGCTCTAACAAGACTGCCTGCTTCCCTATACAGTATCCCTTTCTCTCCTCACCCCACCAGAGATGGCAGAAACCTCAGGGATGCAGTGAGAGCTCAACCTGCAAATCCAAAATGGAATAATTCACCTTAGGGGATGACCTTGCCAGTCCAGCCCCTTTTACCTCCCATCTGAGCCCACCCATAGGAGCTCCCCACATTACCATTTTGCCTCGAAGACCAAAGCCACCATCCCTTCTTCCTGTCTGCAGCCAGCTGACAAACAGCAGGTCATGTCCCCCCACCCTGCCGCCCAGCCAAAGCAGAGAAAAGAGAGGAGTGAGACACAGGAACAATTATTTTATTGTACATTGGAGAAATAGCCCTGTGTGCTGGTTCAAGGTGCAACATACAGAATATTGAATTAAGAAAAGAGGGAACAGGGAAGGGAAGGGAAACCTCTTGAGGTCCAAAGTTGCAAACAAAAAATGGTAAAAGATTTCCTCACGCAAGAGGCATTTTTGCAAATACCATGCAAAACAGGCAGCTGGTGTGCCTTAAGAGAATCCCTATAAATAACAGAAAAGACACTCCAAGCATTCCTGTACGTGGACTCAGAGCACAGAGAAAAGAAACTAAAATGCCTTTTGGCATTTCAAGATATTTGGCACTCTTGTGATTACATTTTTTTACAGTCCATTAAAGGGAATAAACTGACATAATATTAGAGAAATAAACAGGCTGCTCACACAACAGACTGCAAGGGGAGGTTAGAAAAAGCTCAAGCATTTTTTTCTTTGTTTTTCATGTGTGTGTATGTGTGTGTGTGTGTGTGTGCGTGTGTTTCTGACATTAAAAAATGTGTCCATTTGCATTAACTTGGGCAAAGAGCTTGCAGCAACAAAGAAACACAAGCTTTACAACTCATTTTAAAATAAAACAAGGATCTTTTCTATGTATCATTCCTTAGAAAAGTTCTCCTCTTGTTTTAAACACATTCCTGATAACTTCTAAAGATGACCAAAATAAAACAGAGTATCTACAGAGATCATTTTCTGAATTTTTTATACATCCAAGGATAACAACATAAAAAAAATAAAATTGGACAGCATTTCACATCCAAGTGCACAGAACCATTTTGCAAGATTAAATAATGTAAACATTGGGAACAGCCAAATCAGCGAAGAATGCCAACACCTCAAAACACCTGGTGTTGCCGCTTCATTAAGTGGTTCAAAATCCAGATCTATAATTGCGCAATATTCACCGTATAGAAAAAGAAATGGATATTAATTTTGACAAATAGCTGCAACTGAGACTTTTATTTCTTTATATGTGTGTATATAGTGACTTTTTGTTATTTTTAAAATTTTATTTATTTTTTTATTTTTATTTTTGCAGAGGAGCCCAGAGCCTTCTCCTCCTCCTCCTCCTCCTCCTCCTCCTCCTCCTCCTCCTCCTCCTCACGCCTCATCTGTCTCCCGGCCTGACACCAGATACAGGTTGTTGATTTCATCGTGGGTAGCAAGCTAGTAATACATTTCAAAGTGCTTTCTCTTTTCATGCTTTTTGCCAATAACTGTTATCGCCGTTCTTATTCTCTCCCTTAACTCATTGTCTTTGGGGGAGTTAGACACCAGGGGGTGCCTTGTCGGTCATATTTTTCAGCACGTCATCAATCCTATCATCTTCAATAACAACTGCAAAAAAGGGGGGGGAAAAAGAGGTGAGCGCGCTTGGGCCTAGCCAGAGATCTCTGACATTTCCAGTTAAGCCCGGAGTTGGAGGTTGGGAGAGGAGAGGGCGAGAGAGCAGGGCTCACTGCACGGTGAAATAGCGCCATCCTCCTCCGCCCCTGCCGGGGGGTCCCTACCCTGCTTTCCTCGGAACCACCCCACCACCCCCTATCCTCCAGCCAGCGTCCCAGCTCCATTCTGAGAAAAGGAAACAGAGAGGGCGCCAACCCAGCCGCTCCTGCTGCAGCCAGGGCGCGCACTGGCCGCGTCCTTCCCGCACCAGGTGCATTAATTCAGACAGAAAGGTCTGGAGCTGTGGCGGGGGAAGGAGCCAAAGTCTTCGGGTCTCGGGACCCTCGGGGAGTCCCGAGCGCAGCTCCGGTGGGCAAGGCTGGGTGCGGAGGTGCGTGGCGCCAGAAGGGGACGCCAAAGCCAGTTCCCACGACGCGCAGCGGGTGGGGGTTAGGGCCTGGCCTCGGTAGGCGCCCCCTCCCGCGCGCCCTCTCCCCGCCGCGGGCGGACGGACGGACTTGGCCGCTCCGCGCTCCCTGCTGCGGCAAAGGTCAGAGCCTCCCTTCGCTGCCTGCCAGGGACACTCGCCGTAACCTCCGCCTCTCTCACCGTCTCGACCGAGCCTCGCCTTTCTCAGTCCCTCCAATAGTCCCTCCGCGCGGCGGCCGCCGATCGAGGTCTCTGGGTCTCCCTGTCTAAGGTGTCGGTCGCCCTTATTGTTCTGGCGGCTTCTGCGTCCTCCCCAGACCCGCGTCCTCGGCTCTGTCTCTCCGGCTCCAGCTCCCCTCTCCGGAGCTTTGTCTCGGTCTCAGCCACCCTTGGTCTCCCGCGTGCCCCCTCCCCTTCATCCCTGCGTCTCAGTCTCTTTCGGAAGCCCTCGGTCCCCCTCATTGTCCCCGAGCCTCCGGAGCTCCTCTCAGAGCCTCTCTGCCTCTCCGCCTCTCTGGGGCTTTTCTAGCTCTCGCGCCGATCGCCCAGGCCTGGCAAACCCCTTCTCAGGCCAAGTAACAATGAAAAGCCCGTGCAACCCGAACGCCCTCGCCTTCCCGGCAGGAATGGGATCCTCCTCACGCAGGTCCCCACGCTGTCCCCTGGGGGACCCTGGGACCCCCTCCCCCCAGGGTTGTGGAGCGAGCGCAGCTGCGACTACACTGCGCAAAAGGCGGGGGTGGGGGCGCAAATCAAAAAGCAAACTTTGCCGCAGGTGGGGACCCCCAGCTGCAGCTAGAAGCCGCCACGCCCCTGGGGTGACCCGGCCGGGGATCGGGCTCAGGGGGACGCGTGCCTGCGACCCGCTTCAGCCGGACCCGCAGTGCGGGCTCCCCCAATTCTGCAGGAGGGGATTCCGTCGGGTCTGAATGGGCTCCGGCGGGTGGGAGACCTCCGCAACCCTGGCGCAGGAGAAAGGAGGTGTCAGGGAAGGGGGCCGCGAACTCACCCCGCTTGCTCCGGCCGATCTGGCCCAGCTTGGGCGGCCGCTTGTTCTGCCCGGCGCCGAAGAAGTTGTTGGTGTCCTGCAGGCGGCAGGAGAAGATCTGGCCCACGTCGCCGCCGTCGCCGTAGGGGCTCAGCTTCTCGTCGCCGTAGGGCAGCACCTCCGACATGGTCGCGTCCGGGGGCTCCGCCGCGGCGCCTCCTCCGCCCGCGTCCCCGCCCGCGGCGGACAGGGTCAGCGGCGCTGGGGCCGGGGGCGGCCGGCCGGGGACGGCCCGCGGGCTGCTGCGGCGGTGGTGCCGGCGAGAGGCCGGGGGACGCCGCTAGGGCAAGAGCGCGGCACCCGCGCGAGCGGCCCGGAGAGCGCCCGCGGCTGCGCTGCGCTGCGCTCCGGCTCCGCGCGCGAGTGGCTGCTGCTCCGCCAGAGGCGAGCAGGACTCACATCCTTGGCGCGCTGGGGCTCTGGGCGGGGGCCGGGCCGGGCGGGGCCGCGAGCCGGGAGGGAGGAGGCGTCCCTGCGAGCCCGGAGGGCGCGGGACCGAGGAGGGCGCACCCCGGGAGCCGGGCGGGCCGGTCCTGCGGCGAGTGCGGGCGGCGGCGCGGGTTCGGGGAGGCAGACTGGGAGCTGCGAGCGGCGGGGCTGCTAGGGGCGGAGGGGGAGGGGAGGGAGGGAGGAGGGAGGGCACCGGGGGAGGAAACCCGGAGGGAGGGAGGGGGAGAGAAACCGAGAGGGAGACGGGGAGAAAAACAGGGACTGAAAGACAGGGAGGCAGGGGAGACGGTGGAAGGAGGCAGAGGAGAGGGGGAGAGGAAGGAGAGGAGGAGAAAGAAGAAAAGGTGGGGGGAGACGATCTAGAACGGAGAGACAGGGGAGAGATGAGAGGAGGAGGGAAAGGATCAGGAGGGAGAGGAAGAGGGTCGGAGAGGGAAGGAAGGGAGAAAGACAGAAGGGGGAGAGGGAGGCAGGGACAGAGGAGGCAGCGAGCTGCGAGGAGAAATGCCGGCCGCGGCGCCTAGGCGAGGCGCGGGGAGGAGGGCGGGAGGAGGCGGGGAGGAGGGGATCCGCGGGCCCCGGGGAGAGATCCCTGCGAGCAGAGCGACGTCACGGGGCCGCGCCGGCTGGCCCGGGCCGCCGCTTGCTTCCTGCCCCCGCCCCCAGCCCCAGCCGTCCCGCCCGCGGGTGTTTACTGGGCCAGGAGCTGGTGCGAGCCCGCCCCGCCGCGGGCTCTGCCTCCCGAGGGGACCTCGGGGAAGTGGGGGTTCCGGGAGCCAGACTGGGAGCGGACCCACGACGTACACGCGGGGAAGGGCAGACGCATGCTGACCTCCCTAGGGGGCAGATGCTGCGGGGCCAAGATCGGAGGGTTCCAGGGCCACCCGCCGACACAGCCTCCCCCGCCATCTCCAAACCAGGGAGCCCTTCTCCCTGCCACACTTGCTGCCCAATTCAGACCCTGAGAGCCCAGCCACTGGGGCCTCACACTCTCCTCCCGCCCCCGCTCAGTCCGACCTGGAAGGCCTCGCTCCCCCCGCCCCCGCCCTGGACTCCGGCTCCCGCGGGGCCTCCGGGAGGGGGAAGGGAAGGGGGAGAGGGAAGGGGCAGCCCCGCCTCCCGCAGGAGCAGGGAGCGCCTCCTCTCGCTGGGCTCGCCCGGGATGCCTGGCTCCCGGCGTCCTCTGCCTCCGCTGGGAACGTCCCGGGCCTGCCGCCCTCTGCCCTCGGGGCTTCCCTTCCAGCAACAGGCGCGCACCCTAGGGAGAGACTACGGCCTCTGAGATGAGGACCAGGCTCCCCGATCTTGGGAGGGAGACTGGGGCCGCCCTAGAGGCCTGAGAGGCGCATCTGCCAAGCAGATGGTAACTCCGAGGGGGCAAGGTGCATGAGGAGCGCTCATTATCCTCGCCGGAGCCAACAGCACCTGCCTCCGCCGGAGACCGTCTTTGCTCAGCAGAGCCGGCTTGACCACAGGGAGGGGCAACCACCCAAGGTCATGCCAGCTGCTGGAGGCAGGGCTAGGAAATACAGCCAGGTGGCCCAGTCTCGCCCGGCTCATTCCGCGGCCCTGCAAGGGGTCCCATCAACAGTGAAAGGAGCTCTCCCTTCCATCTGGAACTCTGGCAGATGGGGCCGGAGGCAGAAGGAGGAGGTTTTTTCCTGGTATAACATCTGGTGGGGGCGGGGGGAGTCAGTCCAGCCGCCTCTCCAAACTGTGTAAAAGGGTTGGCTGGCCTCGGGAAGCCAGATCCCCCACGGGGAGGAGGAAGGGAGCTGAGAAAGGAGAGACTGAAGCCATGTGGCAGGTGGAATAAGTATGTCCCTTGGATTCAGGTCTGGGTTTGAATCCCAGCCAGGTGGCTTGCTGACGGTGACCCTGGGCGGGTCATCTCTCCTCTCTGAGCTTCCATGATCTCTGCCGTCAGTATGGATATACGGCTAACTACTGCCTGTGTACCCTGCAGGACAGTTATGAAAACAAAAATAAAATCAATCTCTGATGCCTGGCTGGGTGTGGATGTGCAAAAGACATTTGAGAGATGACTTAATGAGTGAGAAACAACGGTAGCACTTCATTCGTTTCCATTTCAGGACCACATGAGCTGGGAGAATCCTTAGAGATGAGCTGGGCCTATCCCTCATTTCCATATGGGGAAGCAGAAGCCCAGAGGGCCAGAGGCTAGCCCCAAGTCTCACAGCTTGTCATGGCAGAAGCCTCAGGTCCCCAGACTGACCTTGTTCCTCTCCACAAGCCACCTGCTCATTCATTAGGGCTTTCCCAAGTTCCTGCTTTGAGGTTAGCGCTGAGGCCAAGTGCTAAGAGAAAAAACAAGAGTGTAACAAGCAGGAGATAAAGTTATAAGAAGCGCTGACATTTGCCTCCTGCTTTCTTATTTTCCCCCAAAGCATTTTCACATCCATGATTGACCTTGCTTCTCAAAATAAATACCTTTTGAGGTAGAAAGAGGAGATGTTGCATCCCTGTTTAACTGACATAGCAGAAAGAGGATAAGTGACTTGCCCAAGGTCACAACCTAGTGATAGAGTCAGGAGAAACCACTGTGGCCAGCTGTGATTCCACAGGGGACTTCCTGCGGTGGTGTCAGCATGCAGGGCTGGAACCACCCCATTCATCTCACGTCCACCTGGCTCCTTCCCTGCTGCTGAGAGGCACAAAGCAATTTACACGCTGAGCACCTACGGCAGCCCCATTGTACAGAAGATAAGCAGAAAGACACAGCAAGGGCTGACGAATCCCTGCACACACAGCAAGTGAGAGCAAGAAGAGAAGCCCATTATCCACCACATCTGTTTTTATGTTTACCTTGCCTTGTTCCAAATAAGGTTAAAGGTGTCAGCATTCCACGTTCCCAACTCAGTACCCACCCGCTTCATGAAGCACATGTGCCTCAGGGCGGTTGACAGCTTGAAAAGCATCTCCATAACTATGCGCTCGTTAATTGCCAAGCGTTGGAAGTGGACGGGACTGGGGCTGTCAGGCCCATTTCACAGACAAGGTGCCTGAAGGTGGGGTGAGGTCTCCAAGGTCACGCAGAAGTTCTGCAAGGGCAGGTAGGAATCACTGCGGCTTTCCTCCACCCCCATTCCTCTCTTGTCTTCATCACAAAGGCCTCACTCAGTCCTCCATTCCTTTCAGCATTTGGTGGAGGCATCCCTTCACCTTGAAGTCAACACATGTCCTGGGACTCCATTCCTTCCTGTTTACACTCATTCCCAAAAGCCAAAGGGGCTGGCTCTGAACCAGAGGCCCAGGGCTGTGTTGAAGGGGCCAGACCCAGGTGAAGGAACCTAATAATGCAGGAATGAAGGCTTCCCTCCCCACCTCCCCACAAGAAAGCCTGGCAGTACATGGTCTGGGACAGTAGTCTAGGATGAAGAGCCCACTGAGGCAGTCAAGTTCAAAGCCCTGGCTGGGCGCAGTGGCTCACACCTATAATCCTAGCACTTTGGGAGGCTGAATTAGGCAGATCTCTTGAATCTAGGAGTTCGAGACCAGCCTGGGCAATATAGCGAGATCCTAATCTCTACAAAATATTTAAAAATGAATTGGGCATGGTGGGGCACGCTTGTGGTCTCAGCTACTTGGGAGGCTGATGGGGGAGGACTGTTTGAGCCAGGAAGATTGAGGCTGTAATGAGCCATGATTGCACTACTGCACTCCAGCCTAGGCAACAGAGCGAAACGCCATCTCAAAAAAAAAAAAGTTAAAAACCCTGCTCTGTCTTTTCCTAGGTCTGTGTTCCTTTCATCTGTCTGTGCCTAAGTTTTTCCATCTGTCAAATGGGCATAAGAATCATTACCACTTGGTGGTTTATTGTGGGGAAGGAGATCATACATACACATGTCTCACAGAGTCAGTCCTCAATAAAGGTGGTTGTTATTATTTGCTATGGGCTCTCATTGTGGCTTTGAATAAGCTGCCTCTGACTCTACATCATCCAGTGGGAAACCTTGAGAAGATCACCTCTTTTCAGTGGCAAAACCACTTCTCCCAAATCTAAAGTAGATAAAACCTGCTTGAAGCAAAGGTGGGGGTCCCAGGGCCTTACTCTAATTCCTCCCCGAAACTTCGCCTGAAACTCCTTCACCAAACCCCAAGACTCTAGAAGTAAGAACCACAGGACCAGACCATCCCCATGGGCCCTTTCAGCACAGACATTCCAGGATCAAAAATATGTATTTGAAAGCCCAGACTGTGCACCAAGCCCCACACTCAAGCTGGTAGGATAAGAAAGGGGAAGGTCAGCCCCAGCAGGGCCCAGCACAGAAGGGAGGCTCAGCCACACATCCGTTTCCCCTTGATCTCGTCTCCTCCCTTCCATCCAGATGGAGAAACTAAGGCATGGACGGCAGCATCAGACAGTGACTGGCAAGACGTAGAGAAGAATGTGGCTGTGGGACAGCCCAGCCCAGGCCTCTGTGCCTGCCTTCTGGGGTCCGTTTCTTCACTTGGGCATTGGATGGCAGGCCTAGCCCAGGCTCCCGTAGAGATGGGGTGCTGGGAATGATGAGGTTTGCCAGAGCCAGCTCAGACCCTAGACGGTCAGCAGGAGAGGCCAGGAAGCAATGCCATGTCAATAGCCAGCTGGTCACCTCCAGAGAGGCTAAGTGGCCACCCAGGAGGGAATCACCACTCTGAGCCAGAGGTGCATAAAAACCCAAGGCCCCACCACCCCTCTCAGTTCAGTGACTGGAACCTGGATGCAGCCACTTCCCTTCCCTACTCTATTTGAAAGGCAGGGCCTCTGCCCCCATCCCTGCCTCGTGACCACACACACACACACACTCACACACACACACACACTCACACACACACACACACACAGAGTGAGAGAACAGCATACTGACTGACTGGAGGTGGCTTAGATCCAGAATCAAGGAATGTCAGAGAAGAATTCATTCATTCATTCAGCAAACACTTGTTGAGAACTTTTGTGGCAGACACAAGCCTGCCCCCAGTACAACTCAAAGAGTGTTAACTTATTTGTCTGTCTAATCACTAAGGCCTTCTTCCAAATAAAATCTTACAAGAAAATTCAATAGATGAAACTTAGATAAAGGGTAAGCTGATGGGGTCACAGGGGTCAGAACCCCACTTTCGGGACCATCTATCCCCCAGCTGGTCCCCAATGGTCTCCAAAGAACACCAAAGCTCTGCCAGGCTTGGTGCAAAGGCCACTCCTAGAGCTCATCTAACTCCTCACATGACAGCTGGGGAAACTGAGGCCCAGCCAGGGACCAGTAAAACACAGGTTTCCTCACTCCCAGCTTCACATTCCTGCCACTGGGACATGACATATGTCATACTTGGAGTCACAAAAGGGAGGGAAGTTCCAGCAATGAGCGATCAGTCACAAAATAAAAGGTCATTTTTTTCTAACAATGAAGTTTGGTATATTTCTTTAAAATAAAATAAAAAGATCATAGGGTCATTTTTAAAAGTTTTTATTGCACCAACAACCTACAGAATGAGAGTCCCATGGCCTCTTCAGGAAAACATAAAAAACATAAAAAACCAAGAGGAAAGCTGGGAGGGGTTTAGGAGCCCAGCCACCATCCACCCTGGTGCCCGACCCTGCCCCCTGCCTGTGTGCCCCGCCGCCCATTCCCATCATTCCACATCAGCAGCGAGTGAGGATCGGGTGAGGACCAAGGGAGTTGGGCCGGGCAGGGGACTCTGGGCTTGGAGCTCTGAGGGAGAAATTCTGTCTACAACTCCTAGCCCAGACTGAGTGGGTAGGAGGTGCTGGGGCTCCAGGCACCCTGGAAAACTCTCGCTGCCTGTCAAGCCTGGAGAGCGAGGAAAGAACAGCAGACAGATCTGACACAATCATACTTCTACAACCACAGGAGTGTCCTCAAGACCCCGGGGGTGGGGACGACTTTAGCCCCAATAGACAGATGGTGAAACTGAGGCTCAGGAGGTTTGGAAACACAGCCTGGCTGCAAAGCCCAGGCTCTGAAAACATCACATGGCCTATCAAGTTTCTCCTGCCCAGGGGCCCCAAGAGGCTAGAGGTCCCCCTAACTAAGCGGCCCCTAACTTCAGCAGAGCAATGAGCTGAGCCAAACTGTGGCCACCAAAGGCGGCTGAGGAACTGACCCCACCCAGCTCAGAAGGGGCAGCCACTGCCCTCTGATTCCAGTTCAACACCCCACCCCATCATTACTGAGAAGGGTCATAGCCCAGGGTCATAGCAATCCCTGTACCCATGCCTTTACCCCAATAGCCACAGAAGGTGGCTGTGACTGTCACCTGTACACCATGAAGGAGGGCTCCGAGGCCAGAAAAGTTCACAGATGAGCCCAAAACCACACAGCCAATGGGAGGCAGCAGGTTGGACGCCAGAGGCCAGGCTCGCCCACTGTTGGGTGGCACTGCCTCCCTGAGCAGGCTCGGGGCCAGGAGAGCAGGCAAACCTCTTCTAGTCCCTATACCTCAGCCTAGCCCCAGAAACAGAGTGGGCACAGATCACAGTCCAAACCTCTCACAGGCCGAAGACCCCTTCAGGAATCAGATGGAAGAGACAATTCTCTTTCCCAGAGGCAGAACATTGGGTAAACAATTTCCAGAGGATCGCTGAACCCCAAGACCCTTCACATGAAAAAGTCAGGGCTGGATCCTCAAGTGGCATTATAGGATCCCCCACCAGTGTTCCGTGATGACAGAAGAGCTTTTTACTCCATAAGCTCAGAGGCACCAGGACCAGTGGAGGAAGCCCCGGATCTGGGTCAGACCAGTGAAGGCTCCATTCTGACCAGAGGGATGCAGCCCCTCCTGCTGAGCCCAGGATCCCATCGAGAAGTCCGCCTGTGCAGGTCTCTGGACCCTTCAGTTCTCAAGCACTGCATTCAAGCACTTTCCCACTGGATGGATATGAGGTATTTGACATCCATCATAGCCCTGTAAAGTGGGCAGGACACAGCAGGGATACTTTCCCACTGTGTGGGGGGAAAAGTGAGTCCCACATGAGGGAAATGAGCTGCTCAACTGGAGACAGAGCCACCAGCACTGAGACCAGGCCTCCCAAGAACCAGCACGGCGCGCCCTGCTCACTGAATCCTGTGAAAAGCGAATTAAATGAGAGTGGACTCAGAGACCTGAGTTCAATCCCAGCTCCGCCCCCTCCCACTTGTGTGGTCTTGAGGCAATCACTCCACTCTCTGAGCCAGAATCTCTCTCTGCTGTAAAATGAGGGGGACAAGATCAGCCTCAAAGGGAGATTGTGGGGCTCAGAAGAGGTGCAGACTGAGGCATTAAGGTGAGAGCAAGGGACAGCTCCAGCAGTGAGTCCCATGGCCCAGAGCCCCCTATGGCCTTCAGGGGAAGAGAAAGGGGTCTCTTCTTCCTAGGAAGCGACTTCCTGTGTAATAGGGAAAATAGGAAACTACAGAACCACCAGCACGTGGTCCCATCCAGCCCTGCCAGGTCCTGGGCTAGACATGGCAGAGGACAATCTGATCGAAGAGGCAGGTGCTAGGGACAGGTGAAAACAAGACTCACGGAAATTGGCAGAAACAGAATCCAAGAGAGTAAAAACAACCTCAGAGAGGAAGACAGAGCCCCACACAGAGGAAGAAACTCTTCCATGGGCTCAGAGGCAGGAGACAAACTGGGCAGACAAGAGGCAGAACTTCCAAGTAAAGCAGGGGACAGAACCCAAGAGGAAGCAGAAGACGGGGAAGTGAGAAGGCAGAGAGAGAAGCCGGAAGCACAGGAGCAAAGGACGAGACGGTGAGGAGAGCTGGCCAGGCTGGAGAAGCAGAATTTCTCCATGGGAAAAATCTTCTGGGGAGAAAAATCAAAATCTGTGCCATACAATTTTTTTTCAAGCATCCTTTCCCAGTGTGAAGTCATTTGCATATTTTAAGAACATGCAATGCATTATGCATATCTCGTTTGTTTAAAGAAATTATGGTTAGTGTATTTAAAGATGTGAATGCCTGGGAAATTATAGAGGGGGAAATGTGGGATTTTTTTTGTCCCCCCTGAATTTTCTGAGTTTCTCAAAACTTTCACATCTGCAGCCAGCTCCCTGGTGAGCCAGGCAGAGAAAGGAGGACACTGGAGAGAGAATTCCTGCTTCGCCCTTTCCGGGCTGTTCCCAGCTGGTCCTGGGATCAGGAGGCCAGCGTCCTCCTCAGATTCTGCTCTCTGACATCCAAAGCCTGTTCCCCACTCCCTGGGGAAGGGAAAATCGCACAGGCCTTTGGAAGTTCAACCTGCTTGTCTTCCAAGTCCTCCAGCATGCCTCAACCATAGAGACATAGCGCCACCTGGAGGACATTGTGAAGACTGCAGCATTAGGAGGGATCCCACCGTGAATCACGCATGAGGAAATGAAGATGATGAGCGATTTGTTACAAGCAAGCGTGGAGCACAGCCCAACAACTAGGGAATGCAGGAGGCACCTTCAACAGCTCGGGAAGATCGTGAAGGGGTGGAGGCATGAAATTATGATCATCTGGACATTAACATTGGAATGACCTCATTTGTACGCCCCCCAGCCGGGCCTAGGGAACATTCAGGTTACAGATGCAAGGTGCCGGGTCCCACTAAGTGCTTAACGATTGTTGAGTTTGGCTGTGCCCCCCCGCCCCGAGTCATGGCCCAATGGTGACAGCAGCAGCAGCACAGTGGCCACAAAATGTGGATGTGAGGTCCCTAATGAGGGGCAATGGCTCCAGCAGGGACTAAAGGTTAAGAGCAAGAGATGAGGCCAGGCACGGTGGCTCACCCCTGTAATCCCAGCACTTTGGGAGGCCAAGGCGGGGGGGATCACCTGAGATCAGGAGTTCAAGACCAGCCTGGCCAACATGGCAAAATCCCATCTCGACTAAAAATACAAAAATTAGCCAAGGGAGGTGGTGTGCGCCCTAATCCCAGCTACTTAGAAGGCTAAGGCAGGAGAATCGCTTGAACCCAGGAGGCAGAGGTTGCAGTGAGCCAAGATCACACCACTGCACTAAAAAAGCAGGAGATGAGGCGCCTCACTCAGACCCATTCAGTCTCCCCTTCCCCACACCAGCAGTGTCACTGGCTCAGCCTCACGTGCTCCAGTCTCAGGGAAGGGAAATGCCAAGTCCCTCGCTGGCATCTGGAAAACAATAAGGCAGCTGCAGGGGAAGTGACTAATGAGCACTTCGGGGAGCAATTCGGGACAGCACACATGGAAACTGATCTCAATCAAAATTGATCAGTTAACACTATCTAATTAGAGAGAAAATGCACTGAGCACCCGGCTTTCTGGAAGCACGGTCTGGAGGCTGTGGCACCCAGCTAGCCTGCAAAGGAGCCACATCTCATCTCTCAGACCAGACCCAAGACTGTCCTCCCTGGTCTCTGCACCCAGGCTGCATCTCATAGACATGCAAAATAGAGCTGAATGGAGGAGAACTTCTAATCCAGCTTGCTTCTTTCATAGACAGAACTAAGGCCCAGAGAGGTTAAATCACTTGATCAAGATCACACAGCAATGGAGCAGGACCAGCGAGAAAGCCAGTCTTTGGGCTCCCAGTCAAGACCATTTATCACCATCCGGTGACGCTGCCCTGACTTTCCTGGGTGGAGTTCTCAAAGCTCTGGACAGGTCGCTTGACACGGTGTTCCTCCTGCACATCATCCATCCTGGCTCCCAGGTCCTAAAAGGGGGGGGTGCTCTCACTCCTTACAATCACCACTTTCATCTATGGTCCAAAAACCAGCTCCTCTAGGCAGTCTTCCAGGATTGTTTCGCCCACACCTACTATTTCATTCATGGGTTGACTCATTCATTCTGTGTACATTCTGTGGTTAAGAGCTTGGGCTCTGGAGTCAGACTGCCTGGGTTTAAGTCCCATCCTTCTTGTGTAGTTGGGCAAGGCACTTGACCGCTCTAAGCCTCAGTTTCCTTTAATAATACAAACACATTCCTCCAAACCTCACAAGTGAGGATCGGAAGAGATCATCATGTCCCGCACTTCTCAGGGTACCCAGCAAATAGTAAGTCCTGATGTGAGTTCTAATTAGTCTGCGCTGACAACCCAGAATTTGTGCTTAAGAAGAAAAAGAAATGAGACAGTCCCCACCCAAGACATGGAAAATATGGCTAAGGGCAGGAATCGAGATTTGAGACTCTATGATGGAATGTCAGAGGAGGTATACTTAACCCAGCCAGCCTCGGTGGGGAGGGTCAGGGGAGATTTTCCCTGGAGGAAGCACCTCAAGCTGAGTGTTAAAGGGTGAATAGACATTAGCAAGATGAAGAAAGGAAGACCAGCATTCCAGAGACAGGCATTCATGTGAGCAAAGACAGAGAACAGCATAGCATGGGGTTCTGTTTTTATTTTTTTGTTTTTGGAGTTTCGGTCTCACTGCATTGCCCAGGCTGGAGTGCAGTGGCATGATCACAGCTCACTGCAGCCTCAATCTCCTGGGCTCAAGCCATCCTCCCACCTCAGTCTCCTGAGTGGCTGGGACTACAGGTGTGCACCACCATGGCCAGATTTTTTATTTTTTGTAAAGAAAGTGTCCTGCTATGTTGTCCAGGCTCATCTCAAACTCTACCTCCTGGCCTCAAGTGATCCTCCTGCCTTGGCCTCCCAAAGTGCTGGGATTACAGGCGTGAGCCATTTGGCCAGCGTGGCATGTTTAAGGAAACTCAACAGTTCAATGTTGTTGCAGTCACAAGGATGAGACCGAGAGGGATGCAAACAAGCATGGGGAGGTGGCCAGGGAGTGCGTCATGCAGGGCATCTCATGCCATGGAAGAGCCAGGACATGATATTGCAGATGGCAGAGAACCTGGAGGTGAACTTGAAGCAGAGGAGGGACAGGGCGAGGTTGGTGGTTTAAACAGATCATTCCCGACTCTGTGGGATATGTTTTCTCTTATTCCCTTCAGCAATGCCACCACCCTTGCTTAGTTGATCTCTAATGGTCATAGAATGTGCTCTAACCAGGCCTGTCACAAAGGCTCAAGTCCCATATTCTGTGAACCACAAATGTTCCCAACAACAGAGTCACCATACCCATTGATATGGTCTGGATCTCATGTGGAATTGTAATCCCGTATCAGAGGTGGGGCCTGGTGGGAGGTGATTGGATCATGGGGGCAAAATTCTCATCATGAATGGGTTAGCACCATCCCTTCAGCGCTGTTCTCATGATCGTGAGTCCGTGAGAGCCAGATGTTGTTTCTCCCCTCACTTCCTCCTGCTCCAGCCATATGAAGTACTGCTCCCCCTTGCCTTCTGCCACAACTTAACGCTCCCTGAAGTCCCCAGAAGTGGAGCAGAAGCTGCTATGCTTCCTGTACAGCCTGCGGAACTGTGACCAATTAAACCTCTTTTCTTTAGGAATTACCTAGTCTCAGGTAATTCTTTACAGCAGTGTGAGAAGGGAAAATACACCTGTCAGACAGGGCTTACTCCTGTTCAATTAGGATCCTTTGAAACAACTCTGAGCCCTTTGCAGGCAGGGACTGTCTTATTCATCTTTTATCTCCAGGCACAAAATACACATTCAGCAAATGTTTGTTGGGTGAATAAATGCCCATCCACAAGCCAGGCACGGTGGCTCACACCCTGTAATCCCAGCACTTTGGGAAACCAAGGCCGGTGGATCACCTGAGGTCAGGAGTTCGATACCAGCCTGGCCAACGTGGTAAAACCCCATCTCAACTGAATACAAAAAATTAGCCAGGCGTGGTGGCACATACCTGTAAACCCAGCTACTTGGGAAGCTGAGGCAGAATTGCTTGAACTCAGGAGGTGGAGGTTGCAGTGAGCCAAGATGGCGCCATTGCACTCCAGCCTGGGCAACAAGAGTGAAACGCCATCTCAGTGAATGAATGCCCATCCATGATACCAACTTTGGGCATTCCAGAGGCCCTGTGGGACCATCGGCATCCATTCCCCAACACTCGGGATGGGGGATGGGGCTGGGGAAAGCAGCCTGCCCACTCCTTTCTAATCTCTTTGATCAGATTCAGCCATGAAAGCTACGCCATGGGCTGAACTCAGATAGATTACCATGCAAAATCCCCCTGGGCCAGTTCATTTACCTGCTATTACAAGCTAAGTACCGGAAGGACAACCAAAAGGGGACAGAGGTTTCTAAGGTGTGCAAAGAGTTCATTCCCATCAGCAGCCTCTCACCCCGTCCCACCCTCCAGCACTTTGTGTAAAACCAGGGTCTTCATACTTCACTGGACAGACTTGGCAAGTGGCTTCTTACCACAACTTTCACCTGTTCCTTTAGTGTGGCCGCCAATCCTCCTCTACTGACTTGGGAACACGTCTCTTGTAAGTATTGTTAGCACTGAGGGAATTCGCTGGCCCCACACTGATGAGCAGGAAGATGAGGACTTTAGAAATAACTTGGGGTTTAAATTCAGAACCGTGACTTACGAGCTCTGTGCCCTCAGCCCAGTGAATGTACCCTCTCCAGGTCTACTTCCTCACCTGCACAGCAGACCCCGGGGCTCGGCCTGCAGGGGTTTTGTGAGGATAAACCCACTCTGAAATGAGTTTGAAACAGCACATGGCACAATAGCTCATGCACAGCAGCACTGCTAAATGCTCATTTCCTCTTTGCTGTCCCCGAGCACCCCATCCCATTCTCCCAGCAGGTAAAATCTCACTGCCCTGGTTTGTAGGATGTCATGACAGACTTCTTAGAAGACTGTCAGCAAGGCCAGGTATGACCCTCGGGCGGGCTGTCCAGATTCCTCCCCAGGGGGCCGGGATCCTGGCCTCCACATCACACCATCTGGGGGAGCGCCAAACCACTACAGCCGAGGAAGAGGACACAGAGGCCTCAAACTCCCCACCTTTCACTCCATTGTGGCAGTGATTCAATCCCATCCTGGGGACACCTCAGCTTAGCCATTTAACTCTTAACAAAGCAACAGGCTAGCACTTGTTTGCAACATGTTCAATTTGTGCTGTTCACACTGGACACTGCACTAGTGTTGGCCCCTGAGAGCACCCCCTGCACAAAGGAAGATGAGATGAATATTCAAAGGCAAAAAAGGGCAATAAAAACGCTGTGTGTGTGAACTCTGACTACTCAGAGGGGGCGAAAGACAGCCCTACTTGTCTTGCACTCAAAGGCTCACCAAGGGCTGATGAGGGGCAAATGGTAACATAGGGAGGGGCTGACGCCAGGAGAAGCGACATGAGTACACCAAGGATGCTGATGCTGCGGCGGGCTGGACAGGGAGCCCCGAAAGGCCATTTGCTCAGGGTACTGGCCAGCTGCTTTTCCTTGTGAAAGCCTTGCAAGGAAGCTGTGAAGCCAGGACATTAGGACAGCGGCGTCCACACTGCATTCTTTGGGAGGCAAGGCCTTTGCGCCTCATTCTCCAGGAGGGAAAACCAGGGGCCACCCCTGAACTCTCCCAAGTGGTAGGAGTTCAAATCAGGGCCAGCGGCAAAACCAGGAGGGCTGCCTGACTAACTGCCCCTCATGTGATCTCTCTTCAGTCTGTTGCCCAGGGCCCCACACATCTGGGCAGAAGCAGATGTGCCGACTTCACTTTCTTTTGTCCTCTATGCACATGTGCAGGCATTTAGGAGGCAAGCAGACGAGGGGAAAAGAGCACACGTTGACCTGCCCAGCCTGACAATCTGAAGAAAGACTGTTTCCCTGGGCATGAGCAAAAGGAAGAAAAGCTGCGGCAGAGTCTTCGGAGACCGCACCCGAGGCATCTGTTGTACTTAGGGCCCAGCCTTTCCTCCCCTCTGACTGAGTCCTCCACCAAGTCCACAACAATCAACGATTCAACAGAAAGAACCAGAAGACACAGGAACAGAGGTGCTGTTGATCACTGGCTTTGGTACTTAAACAATGACGCATTTTCAGTCACACTCACACTGATCTGGCTCCTGGGAGGAGACACCATGCCACGGCACCCTCCCAGGGCAGGGCTCTGATTCTCAGGCCCCACATGGACAGGGTCCCCTCTCGGGTGGGAAAGGCAGCATCTTGCCATTGGAGGCATGGGTCTGGAGAGTTTCTACCCAATTCCTCCTTCAATCATACCTGGAGTTGACAGCTACCCCCACCACTGCTCCTCCAAAGGCCTCGAGATAAAAATCCCTGGAAAGGGAGCAGGGATGCTTCCATGTCAAGCTGTGTGGCTTCCAAACCCTTAGCTGTTGTACAGGGGTATCACCCGGGTGATCGCCTGTCTGCAGATAGGGCACCTCTTGGGCTCTGGCAAGGCGCGGTAGCATTCAGTGCAGGAACAGACGTGCCCACACTCCAGAAAGACACAGGACTTGAAGCTGCTCAGACACATGACACAGGCGCTCTTCAGACTCTCCCTGTCCTCAGGCTTGGCTCGGCTCAGCAGCTGGGCCTCATGCTCCTGGAACTCCTCCTGCATCTGCTTGAGGCACAGGCGCTCCTGCCGCTGCAGATACTGCTTCCGGAGGATGAAGAAGAGGGTGGCACACGTGGCAAAGCCAAAAACCAGCGCCAGCACCTTCCAGAGTCTGACGCTCGACTCCTGCCTCTGCAGCAGGCTGTCGAAGTCCTGGCTGCTGAGATAGTACTGCATGCCTTGTTTGGGCGGTTGCAGGCGGACAGAGTTGTTGTCCAGGACCAGCTCACCAACGCCTGTGAGGGTAGCTCCAACCTTCAGCATCTCCTCGGTCTCCTCGATGCCTTTGGGACGCTCACCACTGATGTAATGGCCAATGACATCAGTGAAGGACTGAATCGAGGGGTGGAACTTCTCATACACAGTCTCTAGGCCCAGATCCACTGAGTCCAGGGGCTTCAGCACGCGCACAGCCACACCCACGCCATCCTCGTGGGGCACCAGGTCAAAGGGCACTGTGTTGGTCCTCTGATGAATGATCTTGGAGCAATCGTTCCTAAAAGAAGAAGAGAACTGAAGATACAGGGTAGCAAACACCAAACACCCAGGCAGAGCTGGAGATCAGCTAAATGCAGAGGACAGCACAGAGTCTGAAGTACCTGGAAGAAGACAATAAGATCACTATCTCCAGGTGCCTCCTAACAAGGAGGCTCCAGTTTTAGGTCCTGGGGTGATCATCAGTGGGCAAGAAACACCGCCACAGACTGCGGAAACCATTCATTTCCCTTTCCACTGTAAAACAAATATCTAAAACAAAACTCAGTAGGACCAGTTGAAAAACTGATATTTCATGTGATGGCACAAAAGCATTTTAGGAAATACTGAACTTACTAATTCATAAATCAGTAGTTCTCAAGCTTCAGTATGCCTAACAACAGATTCCAGGTCCCCGATCCTGGAAATTCTGGTTGGGTAAGTCTGGAAGGGAGCCCAGAAACCTGCATTTCAACAAGATGCCTAGGTGATTCTGATGAAGGAGGCCCACAGACTACACACAAGAACATGACCCACATGAACAGACTGGTCTTCCACCTGTCTCAGGAGAAGCTGAAGACACAGCAACAGCACCCAGGATCACAATGTCTGAATGGACCAACTGCAAGGGTTTTGGCCAGTGGAGAAGTGATACATACCAAAGGTGGGTGGTTCGATTCCACACCATCTTGTGCTCCTGAAGTGTCAGCCGCTGAATTACCCCCTTGCAGTTTTCCACAAACTGGCTGTTAAGTGTTTCTTTAACAGACCGCACAGCTCCTAAGTGGACAGAAATTCTATTATTTCTGAAGAATTTTTCTGCCCCCTCCTTTCAGGTAATTTAAAATGTGTTTTCTGGTCTGGCATAGTAGCTCACGCTTACAATCCCAACACTTTGGGAGGCCAAGACAGAAGGATCACTTGGGGCCACAAGTTCGAGACCAGCCTGGTCATCATGGAGAGATTCCATCTTTACAAAAAATAAAAAAGTTAGCAGGGCACAGTGGCATATGCCTGTAGTCCCAGGTACTTGGGAAGCTGAGGCAGGATAATCACTTGAGTTCAGGAGTTTGAAGCTGCAGTGAGCTATGATCACGCCACTATACTTCATGCCACCATACTACAGCCACCTGGGTGACAGAGCCAAAACTATCTGAGACAGAGTCTCACTCTGTCACCCAGGCTGGAGTGCAGTGGCGCAATTCTGGCTCACTGCAACCTCTGCCTCCCAGGTTCCAGCGATTCTCCTGCCTCAGCCTCCCAAGTAGCTGGGATTACAGGTATGTACCACCGTGCTCAGCTAATTTTTATATTTTTAGTAGACAGGGGGTTCCACCATGTTGGCCAGGCTGGTCTCAAACTCCTGAGCTCAAGTGATCGGCCCATGTCAGTCTCCCAAAGTGCTGGGATTACAGGCATGAGCCATCACTCCTGGCCTCAAAAAAATGTTTTTAATTAAAAAATTTTTTAAATTAAATGTTTTCAGTTGACTTTTGCTAATTTATCAAAACAATGACATTCTGATCACCATAAGTCACATTCTAGAAGCACTCTCCTAAGCACTTTGCCTGGATCACATAATTTGTCTTGTAACAACCCCATAAAGGTAAGCATTATTTTCGAGATAGGCAAAAGTGGTTCAGAAAGGTTTGGTAATCTTAGAGATCACAAAGCAATAACCCACGTCTTTCTGACCCCAAAGTATGTTCTGGACCATGGACCCAACACCACAAAAGGCACTTAATATTAGCCAAGATTATCAATCTTTTGGAAAAAGGAAGTTATTTTCCATTGACAAAAAAGCAAACATACCCTCTATAACAGCATAAGGCACACATTTTCCTGGAGCTTCTGAAAGAATACTCTTTAAATCTTCACCCAAGTGAACTTTTTTAGCTCCCTAAATGCAAAAAAAAATACATAAATAAATTAGCCATTGAACACTGACATGCTCAATCAAACTTAAGGGCAAAAAAAGAAAAAGGTTCTATTTTTTTGTGTGTCAAGAGAATAAGGAAATTGGACAGGAAGGTGACTACAGAGAATCAGATTTCAAAGCTGTGTACATCAACAGGAATGGAGCCATGCCTCTGCCCTCTTCCATCACTGCAGAATAGGGGTACCACATACATTCTTTTTCCAGTTAGCCAAAACCTACACTCCTTTTCATGTAAGACTTTTTAGTGAAAATAAAAAAGGTACTAGTCAATTTACATACCACAGTCTGAACATCATTCAATCTCTTCTTGGCAACACAGAGCTATGATCAAAGGGTTTGGGTCTAAAGCACCTAATCTATTGCCTAGCACGTGGTAGTGGTTTGAGAACTGGTAGGTGTTATTAGTATTACCACATCTTTACAAACCAATGCTCTGCATTGTGTGTTATTAAAAATCCAAGGTGGGAGGTTGCCTTTGCTTCAACAGGGCAAGTCTCTGTTGACTGGTGCCAAATGCCATTCTATTTTTTTTTTTTTTTTTTGAGATGGGGTCTCACTCTGTTACACAGGCTGGAGTGCAGCAGTGCAATCACGGCTCACTGCAGCCTCAACCTCCCAGGCTCAAGTGATCCTCCCACCTCAGCCTCTCAAGCTGCTGAGACCACAGGCATGCATCACCACATCTGGCGAATTTTTTTATTTTGTAGAGACAGGGCCTCCCAATGTTGCCCAAGCTGGTCTTGAGCTCCTAGGCTCAAGCGATCCTCCTGTCTCGGCCCCTCCAAGTGCTGGGATTACAGGTGTGAGCCACTGCACCCAGTCTGTTCTACTTTTTGCCTTTTTCACAATCATAATTAAGTGAGCACGGTTCCTTCTGCTGCTGTCTTCCTCTAACAATCCCTAGTTCTCCTCCCAATTCTAACTCAGAGTGTCCAACCCGCTGCACTTGGGAAACCAAGTCTGTTACGCTGTTTCAAAAATAAGACAAAAAGAATAAAATCAACAATCATTTCCTGAGCATCTATGTGCCAGGCACTGTGCTGGATGTCAGAGATTCAGGGATAAAGGACCATCTATGCTTTCAGGGTATTCCCAGAAACAACTCAGTAACCTCTAAAGACGTGATGAGATACCAAATGTATATGAAGGTCACTCTGAGTTTAAGCTACTGCTACACAGTAAATGACAGGAACAAGGTCAGTCAAAATTTCTTAGCCACTGACACTGTGAAGATATCAAAATAACAGCAATAACAACTAACAATTTACTCATGTATTATCTGTCTCCCTCCACTAAAATGTTAAACCCTAGGAGGGCTTGGACATTGTTTGTCTTGTTCACTGCTATCCCCCTATTGCTGATAACTGTGCGTGATGCACAGCAAGCATTTAACACATTATTTGATGAATAAATTAACGAATAAATAAGCATTTAAATATACTATGTACCAGGCAATATGCTAGGCACTTTAAATGCACAAACCACTTAATGTTCACACCATCCCTATACAGTAGACATTATCATCACGAATTACAGATAAGGAAACAGGTTCAGAGAGGTGAAGTGATTTGCCAAGTCAGACAGTAAAGTATTCATCGCAGGACGGCCAATTTGAATTTTAAAGGGGGAAGAGGAAGAATACGATCAGAAAGATCTGGAGTTGAATCAAGCTCCAATGCATCCACCGTGACTTGCGACAACTTCATTTATCTGAGTCTCAGGTTCCAAAACCATAAAGGACGGGGAAAATGCAATTTCACAGGATTTTTATGTGGGTTCAATGAACTTTAAGGTGTGAAAGAATCCAGCCCAGAGGCTGGCACATAGGAGGCATGCAATCAGTATACATTCTCCTATGAGAGATACACAGGATAGGACACAAGCCCCCCTCAGAAGTTTTGTCATCTGATCAAAAACTAGAATCAAGGATGGGCATGGTAGCTCAGATCTGCAATCCCGGCACTTTGGGAGTCCAAAATGGGACGGCTGCTTGAAGCCAGCAATACAAAAGCAGCATGGGCAACATGCAAGACCCCATCTCTACAAACAATAAAAAACTAACTGGGCATGGTGGTGAGCACCTGTAGTCCTAGCTATTTAAGAGGCTGAGGCAGGAGACTGGCTTGGGCCTGGGAGCGCGAGGCTGCAGTGAGCTATGTTCGTGCCACTACACTCCAGCCTGGGCAACAGAGTAAGATCCTGTCAAAAAAAACAACACCACACAGAAGAAAAGAAATGAAGGACAGGAAGGAAAGACAAGAAAGAAAAGGAAGGAAGGGAGGGAGAAAGAGAGGAAGGAAATAGAAAATAGAATCTAAAATATTAAAGAGTCCCAACTCTTTTTCCAGGAAGGGGCTATTTCATCCTCATTTAGAAACTGATTGGCAAAGGTTTTGAGGTCACACAAAGATGGGGCCTAAAGAGTTCACTGCTTCAAAAAATCCCACTTCCAGCCAACTTGAAGCCATAGTGGTTTGGAGTCAGAAAGTGAAGTATCAGTTACACAGAGCTAATCACTTCAGGAGTAACTTGATTATTTAATTAGGTGAAATACAGGGCAGCTGGAATCTCACTAGAATGCCACTGCACAGCAAATTCAATTCCCTCATAACTTGGTTCTTTCCAGATTCCAAAACTCCCTTCATAGCAGGGATTTCACACATTGTTTGTTTTTTTTGTTTGTTTGTTTTTTGAGATAGAGTTTTGCTCTTATCACCCAGCCAGGCCCACGCATTGGTTTTTAAACCCTTACTGAAAATAATATGATAATGAAGTTAGTCACGTTTGGGAATCCATCTTTCATAGAAACATCAAATTAAGTTAGGTCTTTAGCTGTTGTCTTGTGAAACTTCAGCCAAAAGGAACCCACAAACACGTACTGACCATCTACCACTTGTCAAGTACTGTGTTAGAAGCTAGAAGAAAGAAGATGGATAAACATCCTGTCTCTGACCTAAAGAGGCCCATCTCTCTGGACCAGTCAGTCACAATAAAGCAGTGTCAATCAGATTAAAATCCTACTCTTGGAATCAAAAAACCTAGATTTAAGTTTCAAGCTGACTAGCTGTATGGCCTTTCCTCCGAATCTCAATCTCCTCATTTGCAATGTGGTGGTAACTGTCATTTTATCTACTTCAAAAAATTACTGTGGGCCAGGTGCAGTGGCTCACGCCTTTGGGAACCTGAGGCAGGTGGATCACCTGAGTTCAGGAGTTGGAGACCAGCCTGGCCAACATGGCGAAACCTGTCTCTATTAAAAATACAAAAATTAGCCGGGTGTTGTGGCAGGTGCCTGTAATCCCAGCTACTTAAGAGGCTGAGGCAGAAGAATGTCTTGAACCTGGGAGGCGGAGGTTGCAATGAGCCGAGATCCCGCCAGTGCGCTCGAGCCTGGGCAACAGAGCAAGACTCCATCAAGAAAGAGAAAAGACAAGAAAGAAAGACAAGACAGGAGACAGAGGAGAGGGGAAGAGAGAGAGGGGGGAGAGAGAGGAGAGAGAAAAGAGATAGAGAGATGAGAGAGAGAAAAGAGAGACAGAGAGATGAGAGAGAGGAGGGAGAGGCAGGGAGAGGGAGAGAGAGGGAGGGAGGGAGAGAGAGGGAGGGAGGGAGAGAGAGGGAGGGAGGGAGAGGGAGGGAGGGAGAGGGGGGAGGGAGGGAGGGGGGGAGGGAGGGAGAGGGGGAGAGAGAGGGAGAGAGGGAGACGGAGGGTGAGGGTAAGGGTGAGGAGAGGGTGAGGGGAGAGAATATCAACATGAAAATGTGGCGTGGTAATCTCAGCTACTAGCGAGGCTGAAGCAGGAGAATCGCTTGAACCCGGAAAATAATGCAAATGTGTTGTGTAAACTATAAAGCGCAGTTCAAAAAAGAGCGCCATTTAAAAAATAGTAATATAAAAAAAGGAAGCGTCTGTAAAGCAAGGAGCGGAGTGGTTCAGTAAACGGATATCTGCACTTGCTCTTTCCTCCGTCTTCCCGCTAGATACCTGCAGGACTCCCCTTATCTCCTGGGCTCTGCTCAAATGTCACCTTATTTAAACAGGAGATCCCCTTTCTCCAGCATTCCATGTCCTCTCTCCCCTACCTTACTCTAAAGCACTGCTCACCATCTGTCACACCGCCTGATTTACATGTTTGCTGTCTAATCGTACTAAAATGGAATCTCCACGAGGGACTTTCATCTATTCTACTCACTGCCTGGAGCATCCCAAGTGTTCAGCAAATATTTTTCGAGTAAAGTAATGAAGTCAAGATTCATTCTGAGTCATAAGAGGGACTTGGGAGAAAAGGAGCGGAGCAGCCGTTATCCCGAGCCCGAATCCTGCCCCACGCTCCTCCATTTACTGGCTGGAAAACACCCTTCAGAGGCTGTTTCCTTTTTTGGACAGTTTCCGACGGTGGGGCGGCCAAAGTGAATCGTGAGCTCCCAGGACCTGGGACAGAGAGGAGCCGGCTGAGGCCAGGCCGGCTCCAGCACTGACCTTGAGCTCTTGGGCGATCCGGGCCTTCTGCCGGTACACGGAGTACAGGGCGGCGGTGACCACAGAAGTGGTGCCCAGAAGGATGAACTGGCACAGCGAGGGCCGCCCTCCGCTATCCATTGCGGCGCCGAGCCTCGGTGGCAGACTGACGCCGAGGATAGGCTTGGTGACTCCCGACTCTGCACCCCCCTCCACCCAACTGCACCCCCGGGACTGACCTGACCGGAAACTTGAAATCGGTCGCCCAACGATGACGCACGACGCCGGAATCGGAAGCGGAGGCAAGACGTTGTAGAGCGAACCGGAAGGCGGGGTTGCCCAGGTGACAGTCAGGCTGCTGCAGCCTCCAGTGGGATCCTGTCTCCCCAGCCGGGTGTCGGAGAGCTTTTGGGAAGTTGAGCGACTGCCCACTGTTCCGTGGCCGTCCCCTTCGAAAGGCGGCGCACCGGCCATAACTGACTCTCCCGTCGCCCTGGTCTCCGTCCCTCTCGTTTCCTGGGGTTACTGGGCTGTTTGATGGGTTATTCCATGTCTTCGCCGTTAGATTGACAGGAAAGAAAATAATTGTGTGTTAAACTCTTACGACTAGTATACGTTTAAGTTTCAGAGCAAACTCTCAAGACTTGGAATTTATTCTGGCCACTTTACATTTGAGAAAACTGAGGCCAGTGGAGGCTAGCAAATGATGTACTTGAAGTCTAGTGAGTGCTAGAGAGGAATTCACCCAACTCCAAAGCCTTCAACTCTACTCCAAGAGGGCAGATTATATTGCCAAAGTAGCCCCTTAATCTGCTATCACCACATAGAACAACATATTGTTTATTAAATAATAATTACGGCTACATTGAGTGCCTATTATGCGTCAGGTGCTGGAGTAAAATCGTTTTGCAGGCACCATCCCATCGAACCTTCACAACACAGCTATAATGCAGTTACGGACGAGGAAACTGAGGCTCAGGTAAGTAATTTGCTCAAGGTTATACAGCCAAAAGCCATAGGGATGGGCGTCAAATCCAGGGGCTCCTTATTCAGAGACTGTTCCCTGATCTCTAATCCATCTCCTTTCTAAAATAATCAGAGATAACTCAAATCCTTCTTCTAAACATCAGCATTCACTGAGCTATCTCCTACAGGTTATGCTTTAATTTTTTTATTTGCTTGAGACGGTCTCGTTCTGTCACCCAGGTTGAAGTGTAGTGGTGCAATCATAGCTCCCTGCAGCCTACCACCTCAGCCATCCACTCACCTCAGCCTCCTGAGTAGTTAGGACTAGAGGTGCACACCACACCTGGCTAATTTTTTTTTTAATTTTTTTAGAGGCAAGGTCTCACTATGTTGCCCATGCTGGTCTGGAACTCCTGGAGCTCAAGCGATCCTCCCGACTTGCCCTCCCAAAGTGCTGGGATTACAGGTGTGAGTCACCACGCTGAGCCTAAATTCTTGTATTTTCATGTTCATATGTATGAGTATTTACATAGGGAGAATTTCTAGAGAGGTAGAATTGCTAGGTCAGTGGGTGTGGGCACCATTGATCAACATTGTCTAATTTTTCTCCATAATGTCCAGTTTTACACTTATGAACAATATGTGGGAATTTCTTTTATTTCCTTTTTTTTTTTATGAGACAGAGTCTCACTTTGTCGCCCAGGCTGGAGCGCAGTGGTGTGATCTCGGCTCACTGCAATCTCTGTCTCACAAGTTCCAGCAATTCTTGTCCCTCAGCCTCCCAACTGCACCACCATACCCAGCTAATTTTTGTATTTTTAGTGGAGATGAGGTTTCACCGTATTGGCCAGACTAGTCTCGAATTCCTGGCCTCAAGTGATCTGCCTGCCTTGGCCTCCAAAGTACTGGGATTACAGGCGTGAGCCACTGTGCCCTGCCAGGAATCTCTTTTCACCCACACTTTTGCTAACATAATGAGATATCAAACTTTTTGACAAGTTCTATTCAAAAGTTCAAGTTAGACCTCATTTTAAGGTTGTATGTTTGTGTTTACCAAATTCATGATCATCCCCTGGGTTGAAAATCATCAAAGGTGTCTCAGTGTTAACCTAAGGATTGTTAACAGTCTAAGGATCAATTTGGGTTCTCTCTGATTATTTTATAGATATAATCTCCCTATGCTTATAGAAAGTAATTCTTGTTTGACCCCAATAGTATTCAAGGAATGAGTTCAAAACTGTCATGGATAACAGGCTGATTTAATAAAGATATTTTACTTTTGTGGAGCAATCTACAGTTTTTAGACACATCTTACCTAGTGGCCTGATTCAATGTATGTAAAATGTGTCTAAAAACTGTAGACATCCCTTTCTCTTCCCATCCGTTTCCCTCCTCTCCTCTCTCTCTCTCTCCGCCCCACTTCCCTCCCTCCTTCCCTCTCCCTCTCTCTCCCTCTCCCCCATCTCTCTCCCTCTCTCTCCCTCTCCCCCTCTCTCCCTCTGTCTTCCCTTCTCTCAAGAGGCCCTCTCTCTCTCTCCCTCTCCCCCCCTCGCGCCCGGCGCCCGCGCCGGGGCCCCGCCCCCCGCCGCCCGGCCCCCGGCCGCGGGCCGCGGGCCCGGCCGGGCGGCCGGCCCCCG
>CAUYLG010024989.1:0-46897 GCA_963573385.1 Cacajao melanocephalus | reverse complement strand
CACAGCCGGGCCCACCCGCCCACAACCACACGGCTGCCCTAATTTTTTTTTTTTTTTTTTTTTTTTTTTTTTTTTTTTTTGTAGAGACCAGGTTTTACCATGTTTCCCAGGCTGGTCTTGAACTCCTGGGCTCAAGTGATCTTTCTGCCCTGGCCTCCCAAAGTGCTGGGATTATAGGCGTAAGCCACAATGCCCAGCTCCCTAAAATATTCATCTTATAATTTATAGAAAAAGTTTATCAATAACTCCTAATTTAGGCCTTCACTATTTTACACTAGATTTATTGCAGTAACTTCTTATTTGGTCATATGAAGTCTAGATTCTCTCCAACTATCTTTGCATAGCTTCCCTGTTAAAGCTACTCAAACACTTTTTATTTTCATTATTAATTTCTTTGCTCCGTATAGGGTCAAATTCCTTTATCTGCCAACCAAAGCCTCTGTTACAACAAAAAGTAAGAAGTACAGGCATTAAAAAAGGAAATAGGGGTATATAATATTCAAGTCACATGCTACTATTTTTCTTCAATGCCTGTCCTTATTTTCATCCTCTCTATTTAAGCCTCATGCATAGATATATCCCAGTGTTATTAAGGTGCTCATTCCCTGTATGTAGTTCCCTCTTCCATCCCATCTGTCCCATCAAAGCTTGCACACCCTTCACAGTTGGCTACAGTTCTACAACCTCCTAACACAGTTTCAAATCCTATCACATTTGCCTTTTCCAATACCCTGCAACACTTGCAGGTTGTAACACAGAACTTACCTCTTGATTGTCATTTTAAATTATTTCCTCATAGATGTGAAGCTCCCCCAAAGCAGAGCACATTACTTCTGCTTTTCTAGAAGCCACTGGGCACATAGTGAAAACTTAATAAAAACTGGTAGCTTTGATTTCTAGGCTTTATGAGTAAATTATTATTTGCTGTTAAAATTCTTGTTCGGAAAGCAATGCTATGGTCCCTGTTGCCACAGTAGGCTCCAAAAGCTGCATTTTTAGTTATTCCCCAAAGCTTTAGCATAAATTAGAATCTAGAAAATCAGGAGATTGAACACAACAGGTGAAGAATATTCTACAGAAGGCTGTAGCTCAACAAGCCTTCAATTGCATATAGTTTTATATTTTAAAATCACCTCCAATTTGTCATTCTAGGTACAGTGCCTTAGAAACGGCATATTTCACATTCAGTATGTTTTCATTGGCAGAGTATTCATTTTCTTAATACTTATTTAATATTGCTTAAAAATCACATCCAGCATTTTTAGTCATATTTTTTCTGGTTTCCAAAGCTAAAAAACACTTCATTGCAAATAATCAAAAAAGTAATTTAGGAACTTAAATTTGAATGAAATATAAAACTCCAAAGCAATATACACACACACACTTGAAAATATATTTTTTAAAAAGGTAAGATTTCACTTGCAGCAAGTCCAAATGCTTGGTGTGAAGTTGTCAAAACTCTAAATTGTGTGATCAACCTACAGAGAGAAAGCAAACTCCTTAAGACGACCTAAGAATAATACAGTCAAGGCAGAAAGAATAGCAAGCTACAGGACCAGGCTAGGCAATTTTCCTGTAATAGTACTGCCCAAGAAATATTTTGAAAGGTTCATTGTGACCCAAAAATATTTTGTTGCAGTCCAGTAACATTATCATACATAAGTCCAAATAAATAATAACAACTGAATACCCAAGAAGGTGGACAGAGCTTCCAGCATCCATATAATGAATGACCTTTCTATAGTCTGTGCTTCTCAAAATCATACCAGCACACACATAAATGCCATCCAAAAATCCTAAATTATGATTAACATTTATTTATTGAGGCCCTGTCTCTTCTTTCCTGCCATCTCATGTTTTATTTTGGAGCTTTCTGGAATACAAAACTACAAACCATAGAAAAAAAATCAGCAGTATTTAGAGTTTAGTGATTAGGATAAAGCAAATTTACGGAGATTAAATGGCCTGAGGGACAACCTACTTTGCTGTGATTTCTTTGTGTTGATGGCAAAGTATTGCAATTTATTGTTTGCTCCATGATTACTTCAGGATGCTCTGCCTGATCTCTTTCTTGCACTCTCAAGACTCACGAGTGACCCTTTTTTAAGGGCTTTTGGGACCTCTGTTCACTAACTGGGGGAAGGAAACACCACACCAAGGTGAAGGCTCAAGGGCAAATGTATTTTTGACCTGGGTTCTGCTCAAACAGACTTCTTGTCATTTAGCAGCACTATAAATTTTAATATGATTCTTATTTCAACTCAGTGGCTTACTTTTTATCTTTAATCTTTGGAAGATATTGATCGTATTCACCAGGTCATAGATGTGTCCTTGATGCCAGCATCAAGGCTTTTGTAGAGTAGTATACTCAGTTTTGGCTTAAATTCTAATTTAATTGTTTACAAAAATCATTTCTAATTTTCATTTTCATTGATTCCTGACATTTACCTTTAACTTTAAAAATACTATCACTAATCATAATTGACCAACTTAAACATTTATATATCTAATATATACCCTAAAATTCTATTCAGAAACATTCATTTATCATTTTTTCAAACCATGTGTACTAGATAACTACTGCATACATAGGCACTGAGTCCAGAGGTGGGAACATCATAATAATTAAGGCAAAAAGCATTTGTCTTTGTGGAGCTCATGGCTTGGCGGAGAGATGCAGGTGGTAATCAACTAAACCTAAAACAAATATAAAATTGCTATTGCATCAAATGTTATGCAAAAGAGGCATACCATGTTATGAGAACCCATAATATTTTTTGGAAGATTAGATCATTCTTTCCTGAAGAACTGATGTTGGAACTAGATCTGAGGATTAGTAGGAGTTAAAGCAGAGGAAAGAGGAGAGCGCGTACTCAGTATAGTGAATAACATGACGAAGACCCTGTGGTAGAAGGCTACCTAGGGAGTACAAGGGATTGACAGAAAGTCAGCGTGGCTGAGCAGAGAGAGCAAGGGAGGTTTTGGTGTAAGAAGAATCTAAGTCCTGTTGATTCCACCTTCAGACTATCTCCTGATTGTGCACATTTTTCCCAGTCCCCACTTCTACCATCCGACCTAAGAATACAATCAAATACAGGACTCTCCTAGAATAATACATCTGCCTACTATCCACTCTTATTATTTCACTCTTGTCCCCTCCAACTGATTCCCTGTATTCTAGATAGTGATCTTTTCCAAATGCAAATTACATTATATCACTTCTCTGCTTAACCCCAATCAATGGCATTCCACTTTTCATAGGCTAATAGATCAGAACTACCTGAATGCCTTCAATGCTCCTGATCCTCTGGCCTTCTCTCTATTCCTCCAGAGAACACACATGCAAGTTATTCCTTCTACATGGAAGTCTCTTACCTCTCCACCAGGCAACCAGATACAGCTTTCTTAAACAGGACCTTGGTGATAAAAACCTCACCCCTAACTAGGACACAGTTGGTCCTGGTTGGGGAATGGTGTTGACTTTTATTTTATTCTCCATACTTTTTTCTATACATTCTGAATTCTCACAATGACCACGTGATGGTTTCATAAGAAAGATGTAAATAATATTGATTTTAAAAGAAGAAAAAAGGAGGAAGAAAAAGGTCTTCTTTTCTTTTGGACATAATTTGGCTACTGTCTTTGAACCTATCAGTTATACTCAGTGCTGGCAAAATGAGGTCATAGACCTACCTCAGATTTCCAAACATAATGCTACAAATTAAGGCTTCTTTTGATCTAGGACATTTTTCATTCTGCTAAAAGTAATTTTTGCATGAAAGCTACTAACGAGACATGAGAAATGTGCTTGATATGGTAACAAAAGATCCTGGATGTACTGATCTAATTCTTTGTTCTACAGAGAAGACTCACTTATTTTTTGTGTTTTACATACCACTATTGTTTGTAGGATTAAAAGATGCTTGTGGGTATAGACGTTCCACATAAGCTTTGAGACATACAAAAGAATACAATTAATTACATAAATCAGGAAAAATCTGGCATACCCAAAGCTAATCTATGGTGTAATGTGTACACTTAGCAATACTAACTTTGAGTAGGTATTGTTGATCCGATGCCAAGTACCATATGAGATTTCCTCCAGGACTGAAAGTGCATTGTTCAGCTCTTGGAATGAATTCTTAAGATCTCTCTCTATATAAGAGCCATGGAATAATAGCTTATTAACATCGAATAGATTCACAACTAACAGTGTAGCCAACAGTGTGAATTACCTTTATTTTTAGGCCACAGTGCACTAAGGAAGATCTACATCCTGTTTGCCTTCTGAATCCTGCACAAGTCCACCCTTCTGCTATAACATAAGTAATCCATTCTGTAACCACAAGTTTGCTTGACTAAGTAAAACACTCAGACATACTTAATATAACACACTTTATTAACACATTGAAAAGAAGTTCCAGGCAAAACTTTTTTTTCCTTATTTTTTCTTCAACTTTAAGTTCAGGGATACATGTTCTAGATGTGCAGGTTTGTTACATAGGTAAACATGTGCCATGGTGGTTTGCTGCACAGATCATCTCATCACCTAGGTATTAAGCCCAGCATCTATTACCTATTCTTCCTGATACTCTCCTTCCCCCTGTCCTCACAATGACAGTCCCCAGTGTGTGTTGTTCCCCTCCAATGTGTCCATGTGTTTTCATCATTCAGCTCCAACTTATAAGTGAGAACATGCAGTGTTTGTTTTCCTGTTCGTGTGTTAGTTTACTGAGGATCATGGTTTCCAATTCCATCCACATCCTTATCCATTTTGTGGCTGCACAATATTCCGTGGTGTATATGTACTACATTTTTTTAAACTGGGACACAAGTGCAGTATGAGGTTTCTAACATAGGTATACATATGCCATGGTGGTTTGCTGTACCTACTGACCTATCCTCTATGTGCTCTCCCCTCGCCCCCATCCCCCAACAGTCCCTATGAGTATTATTCCCCTCCCTGTGTCCATGTGTTTTCATTGTTCAGTTCCCACTTATGAGTGAGAACATGTGGTGTTTGGTTTTCTGTTCCTGTGTTAGTTTGCTGAAAATGATGGCTTCCAGCTTCATCCATGTCCCTGCAAAGGACATGATCTCATTCCTTTTTATGGCGGCAGAATATTCCATGGTGTATATGAATCACATTTTCTTTATCCTGTCTATCATTGATGGGCATTTGTGTTAGTTGCAAATCTTTACTATTAAAAATAGTACTTCAATAAGCATACATGTGCCTGTGTCTTTATAGCAGGATGATTTATATTCCTTTAGGTATATACCCAGTAATGAGATTGTGGGGTCAAATGGTGTTTCTGGTTCTAGATCCTTGAGGAATCGCCACACTGTCTTCCAGAATGGTTGAACTAATTTGCATTAGTTCACTGCTAACAATGAAAAGCATTCCTATTTATCCACAGCCTTGCCAGCATCTATTGTTTCTTGACTTTTTAATAATCACCATTCTGACTGACATGAGATGTTATCTCACTGTGGTTTTGATTTGCATTTCTCTGATGATCAGTGATGTTGACCTTTTTTTTCATATGTTTGTTGGCTACATAAATGTCTTCTTTTGAGAAGCATCTGTTCATATCCTTTGCCCACTTTTTGATGGGGTTGTGTTTTTCTTGTAAATTTGCTTAAGTTTCTTGTAAATTCTGGATATTAGATCTTTGTCAGATGAATAGATTGCAAAAGTTTTCTCCCATTCTGTAGGTTGCCTAATCACTCTGATGATAGCTTCTTTTGCTGTACAGAAGCTCTTTAACTTAATTAGATCCTATTTGTCAATTTTGGCTTTTGTTGAAATTGTTTTTGGCATTTTCATCATAATCTTTGCCCATGCCTATGTTCTTAATGGTATTGCCTAGGTTTTCTTCTAGAATTTGTATGGGATGGAGTTTTACATTTAAGTTTTTAAGCCATCTTGAGCTAATTTTTGTATAAGGTGTAAGAAAGGAGTCCAGTTTCAGTTTTCTGCATATAGCTAGTCAGTTTTCCCTGCACCATTTATTGAATATGAAATTCTTTTCCCATTTCTTGTTTTTTTCAGATTTGTCAAAGATCAGATGGTTGTAGACATGTGGTATTACTTCTGAGATCTCTGTTCTGTTCTATTGGTCTATACATCTATTTTGGTACCAGTACCATGCTGTTTTGGTTACTGTGGCCTTGTAGTATAGTTTGAAATCAGGTAGCATGATGCCTCCAGCTTTGTTTTTTAAGCTTAGGATCGTCTTGGCTATGTGGGCTCATTTTTTGTTCCATATGAAGTTTAAGGCGGTTTTTTCCAGTTCTGTGAAGAATGTCAATGGTAGTTTGATGGGAATAGTATTGAATCTATAAATTATTGTAGG
This sequence comes from Cacajao melanocephalus, assembly GCA_963573385.1. NCBI lineage: Eukaryota > Metazoa > Chordata > Mammalia > Primates > Pitheciidae > Cacajao > Cacajao melanocephalus. The sequence continues at coordinate 40,538 of CAUYLG010024989.1, read as the reverse complement.
CAGTATGGCCATTTTCATGATATTGATTCTTCCTATCCCTTAGGATGCAATGTTTTTCCATTTGTTTGTGCTCTCTCTTATTTCTTTGTGCAGTGATTTGTAGTTCTCTTTGAAGAGGTCCTTCACGTCCTTTGTTAGCTATGTTTCTAGGTATTTTATTCTCTTTATAGCAATCATGAATGGGAGTTCACTCATGATTTGGTTCTTTGCTTGACTATTGTTGGTGTATAAGAATGCTTGTGATTTTTGCATATTGATTTTGTTTCCTGAAACTTTGCTGAAGTTGCTGATCAGTTTAAGGAGCTTTTGGGATGAGACAATGGGGTTTTCTAAATATAGAATTATGGATCATGTTGTCCACAAACAGAGACAATTTGACTTCCTCTCTTCCTGTTTGAATATCCTTTTTTTCTTTCTCTTGCCTGATTGCCCTGGCCAGAACTTCCAATACTGTGTTGAATAGGAGTGGTGAGAGAAGACATCTTTGTCTTGTACTGGTTTTCAAAGGGAATGCTTTCAGCTTTTGCCCATTCAGTATGCTATCAGCTATGGGTTTGGCTTTATGAAATGACTTAGGGAGGAGTCCCTCCCTTTCAACTGTTTAAAATAGTTTTTGAAGGAATGGTACCAGCTCCTCTTTTTACCTCTGGTAGAATTCGACTGTGAATCAGTCTGGTCCTGGGCTTTTTTTTTTGGTTGGTAGGCTATTAATTACTGCCTCAATTTCAGAATTTGTTATTTTTCTATTCAGGGATTTGACTTCTTTCTGGATTAGTCTTGGGAGGGTGCATGTGCCCAGGAATTTATCTGTTTCTTCTAGATTTTCTAGTTTATTTTGCATAGAGGTGTGTTTAGTGTTCTCTGATGGTAATCTATATTTCTGTGGGGTCAGTGGTGATATCCCCTCTATCATTTTTTGTTTTGTCTATTTGATTCTTCTCTCTTGTCTTATATATTAGTCTAGCTAGCAGTCTACTTGTTCATTTCCTTCAAAAAAATGCTCCTGGATTTATTAATTTTTTGGAGAGTTTTTCTGGTCTCTATCTTCTCAATTCTGCTCTGATCTTAGTTATTTCTTGTCTCCTGCTATCTTTTGTATTTGTTTGCTCTTGCTTCTCTAGTTCTTTTAATTGCAATGTTAGTATATTGACTTAAGATCTTTCTAGCTTTCTGATGTGGGCATTTAGTCCCATAAACTTTCCTCTTAACAGGGATTTAGCTGTGTGCCAGAGATTCTGGTATGATGTCTCTTCATTCTCATAGGTTTCAAAGAACTTCTCGATTTCTGCCTTAGTTATTTACCCAGGAGTCATTCAGGAGCAGGTTGTTCAATTTCCATGTAATTGTGTGGCTTTGGAGTGAGTTTCTTAATCCTGAATTTTAATTTGACTGCACAATGGTCTGAGAGGCTGTTATGATTTCAGTTCTTTTGCATTTACTGAGGAGTGTTTTACTTCCAATTATGTGGTCAATTTTAGAATAAGTCCCATGGGGCACTGCCATGAATGTATATTCTCCTGATTTGGGGTGGAGAGTGCTGTAGATATCTGTTAGATTCACTTGATCCAGAGCCTAGTTCTAGTCCTGAATATTCCTGTTAATTTTCTGTCTTGCTGATCTAATATTGACAGTGGGGTGTTAAAGTCTCTCACTATTGCTGTGTGGGAGTGTAAGTCTCTTTGGAAGTCTCTAAGAACTTGTTTGTCAATCTGGGTGCTCCTCTATTGGGTGCATATAATATTCAGGATAGTTAGCTCTTCTTGTTATTTGCCATTATGAAATACCCTTCTTTGTCTTTTTTTTTTTTTTATCTTCGTTGGCTTAAAGTCTGTTTTGTCAGAGACTAGGATTGCAACCCCTGCTTGTTTGCTTTCCATTTGCTTGATAAATCTTCCTCCAACCCTTTATTTTGAGCCTGTGTTTGTCTTTGCACATGAGATGGGTCTCCTAAATACAGCACACCCATGTCTCTTGAATCTTTATCCAATTTGCCAGTCTGTGTCTTTTAATTGGGAGCATTTAGCCCATTTACATTTAAGATTAATATGGTTATGTGTAAATTTAATTCTGTCATCATGATGCTATTTGGTTATTTTGGACACTAGTTAATGCAGTTCCTTCATAGCGTCATTGGTCTCTAGAGTTTGGTGTGTTTTTGCAGTGGCTGGCACCACCTTTTCCTTTCCATATTTAGTGCTTCCTTCAGGATCTCTTGCAATGCAGTCCTGGTGGTGACAAAAATCCCTCCACATTTGCTTGTCTGAAAAGCATTTTATTTTTCCTTCACTTATGAAGTTTAGTTTGGCTGGATATAAAATCAGTTAAAAGTTCCTTTCTTTATGAATGTTGAATATTGGCCCCCACTGTCATCTGGCTGCAGGGTTTCTGCTGAGAGATCCACTCTTAGTCTGATGGGCGTCCCTTTGCAGGTGACCTGGTCTTTCTCTCTGGCTGCTCTTAACATTTTTTCCTTCATTTCGACCTTGGAGAATCTGATGAATATGTGTCTTGGTGGTGATCTTCTCGTGAAATATCTTAGTGACGTTCTCTGTATTTCCTGAATCTGCATATTGGTCTGTCTTGCTAGGTTGGGGAAATTCTCCTGAACAACATCCTAAAGTGTGTTTTCCCGTTTGTTTCCATTCTCCCTGTCTCCTTCAGGTAGTACAATCAATTGTAGGTTCGATCTTTTTACATAGTCCTGTATTTCTCGGAGGCTTTGTTCATTCCTTTTCATTTTTTTTTTCTCTAATCTTGTCTGCGTGCCTTATTTCAGCAAGGTGGTCTTCAAACTCTGATATCCTTTCTTCTGCTTTCTCACTTTGGCTATTGATATTTGCATTTATGTTTCTCTCTAAACTGGTTATTCTAGTTAGCAGCTCCTCTAACCTTTTATCAAGGTTCTTAGCTTCTTTGCATTGGGTTCATACGTGCTATTTTAGCTCAGTGGAGTATGCTATTACCCATCTTCTGATGCCTACTTCTGTTAATTCATTCACCTCAGCCTCTGTCCATTTCTGTGCCCTTGCTGGAGAAGCACTGAGATCATTTGGAGGAGAAGAGGCACTCTGGCCTTTTGGGTTTTCAATGTCTTTTCATGGATTTTTTTCTCATCTTCATGAGTTTGTCTAGTTTTGATCTGAGGCTACCAACACTTGGATGGGGTTTTTGTGGGGACTTTTTGTTGTTGTTGATGCTGTTGATGTTGCTTTCTGTTTGTTTGTTTTTTCAATAGTCAGGTCCCTCTTCTGTAGGGATGCTGTGGTTTGCTAGGGATTCACTTCAAGCCCTATTCATCTGGTTTGCTCCTAGGCCTGGAGATGTCACTCAAGAAGGCTGGAGAATAGCAAAGATGGGTGCCTGCTCTTTCCTCTGGAATGTCTGACCTTGAGGGGTACCAACCTAATGCCAGTAGGATGGCTCCTGTATAAGGTGTCTGACAATTGGAGGGCCTCACCCAGTTGGGTGACACAGAGAACAGGACCCATTTAATGAAACACTTTGACTGTCCCTTGGTGGAGTGGGTATGCTTTGCCTGGGAGAAACCCACCCATCTGGGTTGCCTGGACTTCTCAGAACTAGCAGGAGAAAAGGCTAAGTCTGCTGATCCATGGAGACTGCAGTCACCACTACTCCAGGGGCTCAGGTCCAGGTAGATTAGAGTTCTGTCCTTGAGATCCTGCCTTGAGTTTTTGCAGTTCCTGAAGGGAGGCCCCACCCCGTGAGGAGGGATGGGTCAGGGTCAGTTCTGAAGAAGCCCTCTAGCCACAGTCTGCCACAGCCAGCGTGTTGGGCTGCGGGGGACACCTGTTGGGAACAGGCTCTCCACCCTCCCTGGCTCCAGCAGGGGAAAAGCAGGGCCTGCAGCTATAGGGATAACTGTCTCTCTTCCCCTGCCCAGGGAGCTTAGATTGTTAGGCAGCTATCAGTTCCAGTGCTGGCTGCTGACCCTCCTGCAAGGAACTCGAACGGCTTAGACAGCAAGCAGCTGCAGCTGTGGTGTTGGTCGCCGTCCTCCTGGGAACTCACCAGGCTTAAGCAGATTCTAGTTGAGAGGCTGTTGAGAATCAGCATGGCTCTGAGGTTGGGACCCTAGGCCCTGGTGGCATGGGTTCACAAGTGGGATCTTCCAATCCATGGGTGCACAGTTCCACGGAAAAAGCACAGATACCCTGGCTGGGTAGTATGCCTTATTTGGTGGGGGGTTGCGGGCTCCCTGCCCCATGTGGCTCTCAAGTGGGCCACCACACCACATTGCTCTTCTTTCCTCTCTGTGGGTCATGCCAGCCACCTAGTCAGTTCTAATGAGGGAACCTGGATACTTCAGTTGCCAGGACAGGATTCATACATTATTATGGTTCCCAAAGCTTTTAAACAGAGTGGAGAGTCTATCCCACCCCCCCCTGAGTCTTTGGATATTTGGCCTTGAGATTCAAGGCCATATGCATTTTTCTTCTTTGAGGAAAGAAATAGGTAGAGCTAAAGGTGACTAACTATGACATCTTGCATATTTTTTATCTGCCCCAAATTTACACTTTGCACCACTCTGCAGAGTCCTCATAGTGACACAGCTATTGTCTAAAATACATCTGGCATGACTGCCTCCTTCAGTCAAATCCTAATGCTACGCCCCCTACCCTACTCTACCCTCAGCCTTGGTCCCTCCAGTTCAATCGCTTCAGAACCTATCTCTAGAAAGGGTCAATAAAATCATTTATGCTATAATTAAAGTGTGTTAAAAATGTTCTTCTTCTTAATATATTTTTATTTTTGGCAAGTTTTTTTCTCTATTTTGTAGAAGGGAGTGCTTTTTTTCACTTTAAGTTAATCAAAAGAAATTAATGAAATTAATTTCTTAATTAATTTCAAAAGACTAGTAAGCAAAATCAAATGATTATATATAATAATTCTTATATATATTAATAAGTGTAAAATGTGAATTTTAGGATATTCAAGTCACTCACAAAGTCAACAACTTAAGATATATACAAATTACAAAGTGCTACCTGTGCACACATTTGATTCAAATATCTACCCTGACATGTATCTAGACAGTATTCTGGAGACACACAATCAAAAACAAGCAATAGGGAAAGAATTCTCTGTTTAATAAATTGTGTTGGGAAAACTGGATAGCCATGTGCAGAAAGCAGAAACTGGACCCCTTCCTGACACCTTACACTAAAATTAACTCCAGATGGATTAAAGACTTAAACATAAGACCTAACACCATAAAAACTCTAGAAGAAAACCTAGGCAAAACCATTCAGGACATAGGCATAGGCCAGGACTTCATGACTAAAACACCAAAAGCATTGGCACAAAAGCCAAAATAGACAAATGGGATCTAATTCAACTCCAGACTTCTGTACAGTAAAAGAAAGAATAGTGAAACGGCACCAACAGAATGGGAAAAAAGTTTTGCAATCTATCCATCTGACAAAGGGCTAATATCCAGAATCTACAAAGAACTAAAGCAGATTTACAAGAAAAAAATAAACAAACCCATTCAAAGGTGGGCAAAGGGTATGAACAGATACTTTTCAAAACAAGACATTTACGAGGGCAATAAACATATGAAAAAAATGCTCATCATCACTGATCATTAGAGAAATGCAAATCAAAACCACATTGAGATACCATGTCATGCCAATTAGAATGGCGATCATTAAAAAATCTGGAGACAGATGCTAGAGAGAATGTAGAGAAATAGGAACACTTTTACATTGTTGATGAAAGTGTAAATTAGTTCAACCATTGTGGAAGACAGTGTAACAATTCCTCAAGGACCTAGAAAAAGAAATTCCATTTGACACAGCAATCCCATTACTGAGTATATATCCAAATGATGATAAATTGTTCTGTTATAAAGACATGTGCACTCGTAAGTTCATTACAGCACTGTTTTCAATAGTGAAGACCTGGAACCAACCCAAATGCCCATTGATGATAGACTGGACAAGGAAAATGTGGCACATATACACCATGGAATACTATGCAGCCATAAAAAAACGATGAGTTTGTGTTCTTTATAGGGACATGGGTGAATCTGGAAACCATCATTCTCAGCAAACTGACACAAAAAGAGAAAATCAAACACCGCATGTTCTTACTTATAGGCGGGTGCTGAACAATGAGAACACATGGACACAGGGAGGGGAGCACCACACACTGGGGTCTGTTGGTGGGGAATAGGGAAGGGACAGCGAGGGGTGAGGAGGTTGGGGAGGGATAACATGGGGAGAAATGCCAGATATAGGTGACAGGGGGATGGAAGCAGCAAACCACATTGCCATGTATGTACCTATGCAACAATCCTGCATGTTCTGCACATGTACCCCAGAACCTAAAGTGCAATAATATATATATATATATATATATATATATATATATATATATATAAATTTTCAAAAGCATTAATGTGGCCAGGTACAGTGTCTCACACCTGTAATCCCAGCACTTTGGGAGGCCAAGGTGGCTGAATCACCTGAGGTCAGGAGTTCGAGACCAGCCTGGCCAACATGGTGAAACCCTGTCTCTACTAAAAATACAAAAATTAGCTGGGCATGGTGGCAGGTGCCTGTAATCCCAGCTACTTGGGAGGCTGAGGCAGGAGAATTACTTGAACCCAGGAGGCGGAAGTTGCAGTGAGCTGAAATTGTGCAGCCTGGGCAACAAGAGCAAGACTCCATCTTAAAAATAAAAAAAGTGTTAATGTATCAGTGTTGCATCTGAGAGCTAATAGTTTTTTTAACACTGCAAGATTTTCTCCCCCATCCCCACACCTTCCTTTTTCCCTCCTTTCCTCCCTTCTTCCCTTACTTTCCTTTCTATCTTTGTCTTCCTTTCTCCTTTCTCTTCTTTAATCCTTCCTACATAACCAAATCCAACTAAATATTTTAATTATCTTCCTACTATGACAAAGCACATTTTCTTGGTTTCCACCATTATCAATTTGATGAGTACAAATAACTGAAGAGACTTCTATACGAAGGTTTTAAGCCACAAGTGTGGCAAAGACATCTCCTCAGTATGGGGGCCTTGAATGCTTCTTACTAGTGGAGCATTTTTCAGTCCATCTAGCCTTCCTTATTTGCATCCTTGGTAATTCTGGAGACAAGTCAGTTCAAAGGGAAGAAAACAGATGGATGTTTCTCATTTCAACTCTGGCACAAATGTACCTGTGTGATCTTTTCCTTTATCTTACAGAGTATTACTCCTACATAGACTATTACCTTGTCCTAAAAATAAGGGACAACATTTGCTCTGCCTTCATTATAGTAATAAGAACATATGAAAGTGTTATTGGTTGTTTAAAGTACTATACAATTAGAGAAAAATGGCATGATTTCTACTGCCCACTACCACCACTGCCATCACTGTTTCTGTCTGCCATTGGGTTGAGGTCCCTCTAAAGACTTCAGTGAGCATTCTCCTGAGTCTAACTGGACATATTCTGTGTCACAGATAATTTTATATTGAAGGGGAAAGTGTTTGGAAAGCGACTGCTATTTGGGTGAGGAGACCAGCCAGTCTAGTGTATGTGCAAAGGATAAATGCTTGAGGGGGATGGATGCCCCAGTTTCCATGATGTGCTTATTTCACATTGCATACCTGTATCAAAACATCTCATGTACCCTACAAATATATATACCTACTATGTACCCATAAAAATTAAAAATAAAATAAAATTGAGTACTTAAAAGGAAGAATATCCACAGCTTGACAATGCTTTCTGCCTAAAGCTCTCTGCCTTGGCCCCAAACATATGGCATCTCAAGATTTCTCTTAGCAAATACTTTCAACTTTCTCATTTCAGATACACATTTGGTTGAAGGTTGAATGATTTTAAATAAGGAAATTATTATATTATTATTTTTGTATGATTTGTTTGTTCAAGAGAGTAAAAAAGGCACCAGATGTGAGAAAATAATGGATACTTGTATTGCTTTATTTACTCATTTTTAGGAGTTTACCTAATTTATGTCTTTTATGGTTTGTGTTTTACTGACCAACGTGGAAGAGAAACAGACTGTGGGAAGGGGCTCCTGTCTAGTTCACATCCAAGGAAGGAGATGAAAAACATCTTTCTCCATCCCAGATTCAAATCTCTCATTTTTCTCCTGGTAGGAAAGGGGCCCCTTTAGGGTACCCTTTTACCCTTAAAGTCACTGCTTCTGTTCTTATTGCTATCCTCCAGAAAGCATGAGGCCCAATCGCCAACACACCTCATGGGAACCCTAGGCTCTTCCACAGTTAAGCCATGATGCAGCTACTGTTCATGGTCCTCAGTTTCTTCTTGGCTTTCTGTCACTTGGGGGCCTTGGCTCCATGACAGCTGACACTGTCAGGTCCTCTGATACCCAAGAGATAAAAGGAGGCCCCCTTCTCCATCAACTCATTCCAAACACAAAAAGGATGTGGCATTCATGACTTGGAAGACCATCACTCGTGGTTGCATTTATGCTGCTTCAGAACAACAAAATTTGGCTAAAAATAATCCTAAGAAACACCACCAGACAGCAGCTTTTTAGGGCAAAGACTCTGAGCTACGAGCTCTGGACTTTGGTGTGGAGACAAACCAAGGATCAATGAGAAGAGATGAGAGCTGAACAGATTCAGGAAGGAACAGAGCAAACTCCTAAAATCCTCACTGTCAAATAGTGCCCCTTTTGATAAAAATCTAATAATCTGTGCGAGATTGGTTATTATAGGCAGCTAACAACTACTTTTGTTAGGTAATGGCCCAAGGTAAGGCCAAGAGCAGTTTCCACAATAATAACTGTCTGGAAAATGCAGCCATGATTGATTTGGAGGAAATTATGAGCACGATAAAAGTTTCAAGGAACATTTCCTCCCTCATGCACATAAGCCACAGTATAAACCTGCTCCTTGCTGTTGCGTTTTTTGCCAGTAAGATACATTGGTTGTCACACCCTGAAGGTGAGGCCCACACTTGGCAGAATCAGAAATGTGGATGGGGCAAGTCTTTGGAGTAGAGGAATGTGAAGTTCATTATCTTTCTTTGTCTTCATTTTTAAATGCAGCAAAAGTGTCAGGTATGAAGTTAATGGGAAGTACTTAGTAAATACTCTAATGCCAGGTAACATTTATCATGCACCAAGCTGGGTGCTAGGCAGCATTCTGCACACTGTGCCAAAAAATAACATGGACCTGAAATTGCTGTCCTTAGGAAGGTGGCATGCAAAGTTGGCCCCTGGCTGGTATCTGGGAACATGGCTCTGGGAGTGTTTCAGTTAACCATTAACTGATGAGAGTGGTTTGCTCTGCCTAAACTGTTCTTACAAACAGTATGGTTTATCTGGGATACCTGCCTTCCACTGGGAATCTGGAGTTTTGGTATATGCCAGGCAGAGAGTACCTACATGACCAGCCCCCAGTAAAAACTATGGGCACTGAGTCTCTAATGAGTTACTCTTTTAGACAGCCTTTTTATACATGTTACAACTCATTGCTGGAGAAAGGAGTGTCTTGTGTGACTTTGTGAGGAGAAAACTCATGGAAGCTTGCGCCTGGTTTCCTCCAGTTGCCCCTTGAGCCTTTTTCCTTTGCTCATTTTGTTTTGTACCCTTTCACTGTAATAAATCATAGTCATGAGTGAAACTCTAGCTGAGCCCTGTGGGTCTGCCTAGGGAATCACCAAACCTGGTGGTGGTCTTGGGGATACCCAAGACATGCACACTTCATCCAGTTTGATTCTCACAGCCTCCCTTTTAGCTAAGCATTGAAGATAAGAAATTGCAGGTTTATAAAGGCTAAGAACGTTGACCAACAGTAGACATTTAACAAAGGAACGTGATCAGAATTCAAGTACAGATCTCCCTTGTTCTAAAGCCTAGGCTCATGAACACCGTGCACAGCACCCATCTGGGTTTCTGACCTGGTGCTTCTGGCACAGAATGGTTGTAATTGGTGCGGCGTGGTTCTTACCACTTTGCCTATTTATGGCTCATTTTTAGCAGTACCCCACTTCCCTACCAGAATGGAAACTCTGTAAGAGGAGGGCTGTATCTGCATTGTTCCCTCCTAGTGCCTAGCAGAGTGCCTTGCATATTTTAAGACTTCAGCAAATGTTTGTTGAATTAATTATGTTTTATGTGTGTTTACTATTATAAAAGCCCTGTGAGGCAAGGTAACAGTCAGAAGTAAGCCATTTTTAAAATTGAAGTTCAGAAGACCCAGAGATGAAATCATTTATCTCATGGCCATGTAGCCTGGCATTTTTAGGGACATGATTGATTTACATAATCCAGGTCTCTTTTCACACACATCCCTTATCACTTTTGGTCCTGCACTAGCATTGTGACTGGAGAGCTACAAGACTAGCCAGCTTACTGTTTGCCTGGGACCTCTTAGGTGTAGGTTGTTTATATCATAGAGCTGATGCCATCACTGAGTCGTTAATAGGAGGGTGCGCCTTGTTTTCATTTAGACTCTTTCAGAACTTACAACTTTCACTCTATGTAGCATATTACCTGGAAACCATTGTGGGGTATGTAAATAAGAACCATGGAAGTCCTTAGACCTATGAATATCACAGATACAGGCGTGGGAAACCAATCCCAACCCCATGACAATGTTTCCTTGACCTGACATCCTAAAACCACAATATTAAAATTTCAGTTTACATGCATCAAATTCTAGAATAGACAATGCACAAAATGTATCCAGCACAAACGAAGTACTTTGGAACCCCAACTGTTCTTTCGGTTTGGGCCAAGCAACAGTCAATAGCAACGAAATAGACTCTAGGACAACAAAATATTTTTGGAGAATTCTTACAATTGTCAAAACAATGAACTTGCAGTAATCTTGCAGGTAGAAATTAATTTTGTGTGTGTGTTTAGTTCTACATTTTAAAAAATCTAAATCTGTTTCTTTAATTTTTATTTGGCTTTGATAACACAAATAACAGTTGACTTTGATTTGTGCAGTCTTCACTCATAATAGATTGAGAATGAGCCTGAGACCATCAACCAGATGGCTTGTTTCTATCTCTTACATTTTGAGGATTCTCCAAAAGGAAGGGAAGAGGCTTTACCTGAATGTGTGTGCATGTACACATTTATATCAGAGCAGAGTGGTGCTGAAAAGGAGGGTCCAGTTGCTAATATGTTATCTAAACTTCAAAATAATCAATCTATTTCAGTACCATAAAACTCAGAAACACAGATGAGTACATATCACCACCATTTGGTTTGGGTAATTGTAGTACTCACACTGAAACTGGTCTCAGCTCTGAATTCTAGGAAGTCTGAACAGAGCAAGTTGCCAACTGGGAAGAAAGGGAAAAAGGGGCTGGTGCCTGCTACTTACAAACCACATGCAGGAAGAGGACAGCCGTGTCTGAGCCAAGGTTGTTCTCTGCATAGGCTGTCACCTGGAAGATCCCTGCACTCTTGTACACATGCTTGATGCCATCCTCAATGGGGCTGAAGTTTGCGTAGGACACAGCAATCCCATCTCCAAAGTCAAGCTGGATATTTGTCCTTTGGAGATCACCCTGCAAGACGGCATAGTAGATGGGTCAATATACATGGTCCAGCCAGACTCCTATCTGATGCTTCCTCCTGTGGCTTCAGCATCAACCTCTGATGACCTATAGTCTTTCCCAAGGGGCTAAAACACCTGCAACACAAGAATCACACTCATATCTGATCCACAAGGCACGGTGGACCTATTGTCCTCATCGCTTAAGCTCGGGGCAGCCTGAGTGGGTATGACACTGGCAATAGTGGGCAAGGTGGACCCTCTATAAAGTTCTGAAGGGAAGCCGAGGATTTCATCCCCACATTTGTTGGGGACAAAAATAAGTAGTCAGACCCAGTCTGGTTTCAATAATAATACTCTCAGTTGCCATGCTATAGTTATAAATCTTCCTGTTTTTTAGTATTTGCTATGTTACCAGAATTATGAGGGAAATTGTGGACTTCCTCTCAATCTACCTAAGCCTCCTCTTCCCTGAAGCCTTTTCAGATCATCCCAGCTCACAGATATCTCTGCCTCTTGGAAAGCCAAGAGCTCTCTGTGTACTATCTGGTGACATGATGCCAATGATTCAGGTGAATGTATCTCACCACCCCAAGCCAACATTTAGCTTCTTAAGGGCCTATGCTGAACCCTATTCTTATTGGTCCCCCCACAACCATTATGTTGAGCCAACACTTTGGATCAACACAATGCACTTGATCACAAAACAAAGACCCTCCGTGAAGAAGAATAGCGTCACTCTGTTCATATGCAAAGATGAATGACAGAATAAAGAGGGAAATCTATCATTTTGGAATTATGAGCCAATCCTTCTGCCCAGTGAATGTGCACTGATCACAGTTTCACTTTCCATTTCTTCCCCCATGGCAGCCCAGATGTGACTGAAATATTGATAGGTGCTCTCTTGCCCCCCACACAATGTCAGCTATCCTTGAGTTTATGAATATAAATTAAAGTGGAAATGAACTGGAGACAATTCAAACGGATAAGATCGTGGCTCTTCACATCCATTCAAGAGAAGGTTTTTATAGCTGTGGTCCTGGAAACTCCCTAGTGGAAATGTGGTAATGACCTCCTCTGAATCTTAAAGTCCTTTAACTCAAGCACCTGCTATGAGTGAAGGCTGAGAAATCTGTCAACCCAGGATAAGGAACCTTCACCACCCTGTCCAGTGTGCTCCTGACTTTAAAGGTTTCTGAAGTGCTCATACTTGTGAAGAAAAAGACTCCTGGCCTGTTTGCCTTCTTTCCAAGATCTCAAGAGCACAGAGCAGTTTGCATGTAAAATTTAGAGGGCTCTGTTAATCAGGCAAGCCTTCCTGCTCCACCACTGAGCAGAGCGCCTAAAACACCCTACTTTAGGAAGCAATTCAACAGCTTATACAAGAAGCAGACAACAGAGATATTCCCATACTGGAATCACTGTATGCAGTCTGATTTTACTGCCCAGATTTCAGAATACACTAAAAAGTAAACAAATAGAGCATCTAGCTGATGGAAAAGCAACTAATAGAACATTCTTTATAAAGACAACAGTAAAGGATTTCAATAATCTTCCCCACCCTCACGCTCATACTTTCAAGACCTTGTGAATGCTTTGTGGGCTTTTCTAATCAGTGGGATTAGGGGTTAGAATAAAGCAAAAGAGACTCCTAAAAGCAAAAGATAAAATTCAAATTTCCTTCCTCTGGCCAAGTTTATAGTTTATGGGCTTATGGTAATAAATATTCCCTCAGCAAAGCAGACTTTAATGCAGACCCTGAAGAATATATCCAGATCTGCATGTCCCAGAGGCAAGTGGGTTCCCACTGCAGACTGGGTCTTTATTGTGAGATGGAGGAGGGTCTGTAAATACTCCAAGCCCTCTTTCACCCTTGTCTGTCTTCTTTCCAGAAGTCTCACCTTCTCACCATTGACTTTGACGCAGGGGCCTGTGGGAATGTAAGATCTTCTTTTTCCATTCTGGGAATGGCCTGGTTGGGAGTTCTGACCTCAGAGACCCAGGTGAGCACCTACCTCCTCCATGAGGATGATGAAAGTTGCATTGTGCCCCTGCTCTGCCACCAGGCGCCCGTCAGTCGTCACCACATGAAGGCCCCGAGGGGCTTTTCCAGGGCACATCTGGGCCTTGGCGGTGTACTTCTCCCTTAGCCCATCTGTGCAGTTGTTGGACACGATCCGCCGATACCTAAGGAGAATTGACAATTGATAGTGGTTTGTGTCAAGTGTGTTGTTGTTGTGTGTGTGTATTATAAAGGGAATGCCAGAAAGCAAGAGCAAAGCAGGTGCTTCACACAGCTGCCCCTAGAAACCAAGTCTCAAAGAAGACAGTCATTTATGAAGCTAAACAAATGCTGAGGGCCTGCTATTCCTCCATCTTGGGAAGAGTAGCTCCTTAAACATTATTATTGATCCTACCTGGTGCGCCACAGATTGGATCAGTGTCTAAACCAGACAAGAAAAATCAATGTCTGACTCACACACAACAAAAAAGGAGGCAGACTATTGGACTAGGGAAATGGGAAAAGCAGGTGCTTCTACTTGTGAGAGAGAGACCTGTTTCTATCTTCCTGAGGCCATCTCCAGCTTTCTCTGTACCAGAATGCAGCTAGAACGTCAGAGACTCTTTCTAACTCTGATTAATCAGGAGGCTGCTTTCTATCTTCCCTCTTCCTCCAAGGCATCATACCTTCTCTTCATGCCTAGTAGCCCTTACTGTGGAGCCACTGGGCTATTTCATAGCACATTTTTTTTTCTCTGTGCTAGTATTTCATTTCCCACTCAACACAAACACTAGATTGAAAGCACAAACTGAAACTCCTATTCAATCCCACTATCCCACTTTGTAAAATTATCTTATAGAAGAGGTCAGCATGGGAAAACCACCTGACAAAGCACTGTGATCTTCTGTGACAAGGACCTCATATGTACAATGACACCATCTCATCTTCCTTGCCCACCAACTCCAGCACATGAAGTCAAGCCAAGAGCTTTCTTACAACCCTGATCTGCATGACGGACATATTTCCAGGCATATCACCACCTATAAGGCTGCACTAAAAAAATAAACGTTCCAGTAAAACCACATGAAAGAAACATACTACCACTATGACCATCATCACCATCACCACCAGCAGCATTATCATCACCACTACCATCATCATCACCATTACATCTCCATTATGTTTTGTCTTCTTTCGTCCACTATGTCAAGAATAATTAACAAATCCATCTATGTTGCCCTCCTATGGTGGTTTCAAGAACAGAGTAATTTAGAATACTTTTTGAATATTAGTCTTCCATCATACCTGACATTTTCCCTGGGTTCCACCTGCTACCCCACTGCTGAACTACACCTTCATTCAGAGATCCTGGGGGATATTAAGCAAATGTTGTACGTAGTTATTGTCTCAGATAAAATTATGATATATTCTCTTGCAGATATATATCATTTTTATGATGAGCTTATAATAGGTCTAAAACTATTCTGGTTAACATGATACCACTTGTTCACATGGTAGCCAATATAGTAGTACACCTTGTGGCTACTGAGCACTTGAAATGTCATTAGTGTGACAGTTGAAATAATACTTTTGAGATATTGGATGATAATATTTTGGAGATAAAACATTATTAAAATTAATATAACCTTATTTTTTTACATTTTTAATGTGGCTACTAGAAACTCTAAAATTACATATATGCCTCGTATTATAGTTAATTTGGTCATTCACTGGTCTAGACAGTCAAGCTTTTGTAATCAATTTATACTTTCTTACTGATGTTTAGTTACAAGATACTCAGTTTTTACTGACGAGAGCTATTTCAGTGGGTACCATGTCCTAACAAACTTGATATCATCTATTCTTCTTCTTCAACCTCAATTGGCCATTAACTCAGCTGGTTAATGATTTTTAACATAAGCTAACATTTACACAATCTGGAGATACTGGTAGACATCTGTAGCATATTTGCTTTTTTTTTTTAATAGCCATTCCCTTTTATTCTTTTCAATTGTTTTGTTGGTTATTTGGGATTTTGGCATACCTAAGTTGCTTAAAATGTGGTCTACCTACACATGTCACATGATCATATGAAATGTTTTAATTCATTTCTTTTATAATTCTGTTTTAACCTGCAATCTTGTTCAGGTTGGGCCCAAGCTGGGAATTTGGTGGTTCAGCTAATCACCTGTGCCCATAATACTCCCTTTTCCCAAACTTCCAAGCACTTTGTTCTGTAACACCACATCTCTTTAAGGTCATGCTGTTGGATCTGCAGTTTGAATGGCTTAAGTCCCTAAACTAGACTCCTACAATTTTTAACAGCAAAGGTCCTTGAGCCCCAGCTCAGGCTCCAGGAATAGCTCTCCAAGAACTACATATTTGACATGCATTTCAGAGTATCTCAGACCAGTCAGCACTTCTTTTTCGTCATATTTTTTCCTCTGTTGACATCAGTTGGGTAGATAGTACCCAACACTATGTTACAACTAGCTATGGTAAAAGCATCAAGAATATGAATAACTTGACTGAGATGACAAAGATCCATTGGGAGAGCTAAGAGTGGTGTCCAGAACAACTCAGTCCCTTGCTACTCAAAGAGTGGTCCAGGGACTAGCAATATTAACATCACTTGGGGGCTCACAGAAAGGAATCTCACCTCCACCCCAGATCTCCCAAATCAGGAGCTGCATTTTAATAAGATCCCCAGATGACTGACAGATTAACATTTGAGAGGTGCTGTCTCAGACCACCCATCCACTTGCCAAATCTGTTCTTGGTTATAGAGGCAGTAAAGGAAAGGGCAAGACAACAAATCTTCAAGAAAACGTTTTTCAAGCCTCCGAAAGAGTAACTCATACATGAACAAAGACATAAACACACATGTAATTTGAGGATTCCTGAAAGTGACCCTTGACATTTTTATTCCAGGAATTCCTAGAATGGAACTTTTGAATTTTCAAGTTTTCAGCATCAGTGTCAAGAGTTTCAGTTAATCTTTCACTAGAGAGCAGTGTAATATCTGCATATCCCTGGTATTAATTTAATTCATTTGAGTCTCGAGGAATAAGGCTACATGTCCTTCCAGAAGAGAAGGATTAACCAAAACAATAACTATGGTCTATCATAAGTAAATATTAAAAGGTATTGAAATCTGGTTGATCAGAAATCTCTTCTGATGCTCCCCAAATAGATACTCTCAGCTAAAGAACTCCTCACTTCCCTTCAAATGCCATTTGTTATAAACAGACTCTATCTACACTCCATTGTACTCAATAGCAATGCACTTCCTTTGCTCCTCATTTAGGGAAAGAGGAAACAGTGAGCTGAGTTGCTGTAGGTGGTTTACTTACCCAGTGCTGTTAAGGTAGCTTTGACCAAGGCTGCAATCCTTTGATGGGGATGCTGGATTGTACCAAAAAGCTGGGACACACTGGCTCTCCCCATGTCTCTCATAGCCATAGTCACTGTCGGGAAAATGAATATTGCATAGTAGTATACATGTATAAATGCTAAAATACCTGCAGGCATACAAACATATAAATGGACCTATTGCCATCTAGAAAGTCACAACACATTGTTTTAAATACCCCAGTGAGGGCAAATACTCATATTTTGAAAATGAACTTTTAGCTTTATATATAATTCCAAGTAATTTGGAGTCCAGTTGACAAAAAAAAGTAGCAAATTAGCAAATAGAAATTCTAGGTTTAAAAAGGTATTGATATAAATAATGTGGCATGTATACTGGCTTGGGAGTAAATGTGGAGGATACCGTTAAAAGTATATTTTCAATCACAGTAGAATTATTGAAATAAGTACATGACAACAAAGACAATGACTCACCCTGTCTGAAACAAGTATATACATGTCCATTCATGTGAACACACAGAGCCATTCAAACTTTTCCTGACTACACAAAACAAATTCTATTTATTTCTCTAAAAATAAAATAAAACTACACTGTAGCTCTTTTTGCGTGTTTCTTTAAAATGCCAGCCATAATACAATAAAGAAAGAAAGTCCACTACAATTTATTTCCCCTCTTCTCCCTGATGCAAAATAGGAAAGTAACAGATCAGTATAGAAAAGGAGGTCCCCTATCTGAAATCCAAATGGTGTTTCCCTGCTGCTTGGAGTTTCAGAAGCCTCCTGGGTGTGTAAATGTCAAAGTACAAGAACAATAAAGTAGGTAGAAGGGATCCTGAAGCCAACCAGAGATCACTGACGGCAGCTTCACTTGGCAGAAGAATTCACATTTCTAAGTTAAGCATCCTAGGGTTTTCTGAAACCCACTGCCTGGGCAGAATAAACTGTACATATAAATATAAATCCATCGAGTGTTAATAAAACATAAAGTAGCAGAGAAAGAGTTGCTTTCTCAGAACCCACAACTCCTTTCTTTTTCTGCTTCCCTCACATTCTTTGAGTCAAGATTTTGTGGAAGTCCAGTGAAAACAGAGGCAAATTGTCTATGTGTGTATCTAGAATAGGAATAAAGGGGAGAGGGGACTAAAAATTTAATTCACATCCATTTCTAACTCAGTATGTGCCCTGCTTTGTAAAATAATAATAATAAAAAATATTTTTTAAGGTGTGACAATCCCTGTCCTCAAAGGGTTCAGTCTTTGGGGGAGAGAGATACAGTGTACCCCAAACATGACTAAAGAACAGAATAAAACAGTATGCAGCACAGCACTAAACAGTACAGCTAAGAAGAATCAATTGATTAATGAGATCATGCACATTATCTTCCGAGTCTGACCCTGCCCCACCTTCTTACCCATCTTCCCATCAAACTCTTAACTGAACACTTCTAGTCAACCTTTTCGACCCTCTTTATCTTTGTATATGTAATCCCTAAGGCTTGAAGCATTCCACTTTTTTCTGTTTGCTAGTTTCCTACTTATTCTTCTGTAATATCTAGGTCATAGAAGGCCAACGGTGATTCCCCGATCTTTGGGGCCACGACCTGTTGGTAACTATAAAAGGAGGCTACAAAAGAATGGGGATATTTGTCCATTTTTTTTTGCTTGATTTTGGCCAATATGAATTTAGAACAGTACTAGGACATTTCAGGAATTAAATATTTATTGGGTTTAATTAATTCCAATTACATTAAAAGGAATCGTGGGCAGGCATGGTGGCTCATGTCTGTAATCCCAGCACTTTGGGAGGCCAAGGTGAGTGGATCACCTGCGGTCAGGAGTTCAAGACCAGTTCGGTCAAACCCTGTTTCTACTAAAAATCCAAAAAAAAAAAAAATTAGCTGGGCATGGTGGCAGGTGCCTGTAATCCCAGCCACTCAGGAGGCTGAGGCAGGAGAATTGCTTGAACCCAAGAGGCAGCGGTTGCAGTGAGCCAAGATCCTGCCACTGCACTCCAGCTTAGGCAACAGACTCAGACTCTGTCTCAAAAAAAAAAAAAAAAGGGGGGGGGGAACAAAAAGAAAAGAAAAGCAATTGTACTAATCATCCCATGGTATCACATGATTGCATTACATCTGTCTTTGCAGGAAGACTGTGAGCCCATAACTGATGCTACAGTGTGGAGTGCAGAGAGTAGCCCCAAGTGCTCAACAGATTCCTGTGGAGTAAATTCAACTAGAATCATGCATTGCTACATGGAAAGGGGGAAGTTGAGATCAGTCTTGATATTGGCATGTTTAAATGAAGTTGGAAGGAAGGAAGGAGAAAGAGACATTTCTGCCAAGTAAATGTTTTGGCCAAGCCTCTTGATTAACTACTGGAGATCTCTCAGCCTGACAGTTCATATGGACTCAGTGTTGTGCCAGCTTGTAAAAGCCCATGAGAGCTTACAGTTAACATTTCAGAAATTTTGCAAGCTAATTAATGGTTGTTAAACAAAGCCACTATTAAAAATGAAATTGCATGAAATTTCAATTATGTAAATTATATTACAAAGGTTATACTTAAAACATATTCATCATTATCATATTATTATATATAATTATACTATATTATATATAAAATATTCTATCATTCTATTGTCCATGCTGTTGAGGTGCTTTACATCCATGTATCTGTATGGTGGGAATATTATATAATGTTGTGCTACTACCTATCTCTCCCCCAATTCTGCCTTCACTGATGTCAGGTTAGTAGCTTGAAATCTGCCATGATGGGAAGATGTATGATGATCAGTAGACACCACTAATCAAGGATTATTAATTTGTTTGTTCCCAGAGAGCAAACAGTTAAATATTTACCAGCATACCGCTGAATCTCTTATTTCTCTCTCTTTTTTTTTTTTTTTTTTTTTTTTTAGAAAGTGTCACACTCTGTCACCCAGGCTGGAGTGCAGTGATGCAATCTCAGCTCACTGCAACCTCCACCGCCCAGGTTCCAGCGATTCTCCTGTCTCAGCCTCTCGAGTAGCTGGGATTACAGGCGCCCACCACCATACCCAGCTAATTTTTGTACTTTTAGTAGAGATGGGGTTTTGCCATGTTGGCCAGGCTGGTCTTGAACTCCTGACCTCAAATGATCTGCTCACCTCTTCTTCCCAAAGTGCTGGGATTACAGGTGTGAGCCCCGTGCCTGGTCTGACTCACTTATTTCTAAGCATTATTTATCTGTGGAAATACTGGGCTGTGGTGTGTCCTTACTACTTCTCAAAAATTGTCCAGTTGCTTTCTTAGATAAATCTATTGAATTACCTACTAATCCTAAGAATTACTGGTAATCTATAAAGGAAGGGTGCTCTCTCTTAAGCAACTTTAGGAATGAAAGAAACATCCTAATGCTCTTTGCTAAATGTAACTGTGTTTAGCAGTTCTGTTCAGCTTTGCTACCTGCTAGCAATGCAGTAATTTTGAAAGGTGCACCAGGCATGCTGCTTTGCCCCAAAGAGTAAAAGAATTTCATTAATATTTAACAACATTAGTGGAAACTGGCTGCCTCCAAGCTGTGGACTTCTTTATTAATTTCTGCTAAATGTATATTAAAATATCACAGCCCAACCTCCTTCCCAGCTCCGAAGTCTACATGATTTAGACAAACAAGAAGCTCCAGCTGCTGCTCCAGCTTCCTGGCGAAAGGTGTTTTTCTGCTGAATTGTGAAGTTTGGACAGAAGGCATCAGAAAGTTTGATTTGCCTTGGGGAAGTATGCTGCTGCAGATTCTGCAAACACACACGAAGCTTCCTTCAAGAAATAAGTCACCTATATGTCTTTCTCGACTATAACAGTTTTAGAACTTCTAAAAGTTTAGGGACAGCTTTTTCATTTTGGGAACCTGTATGTCTTCCAAATCCCATCCAGGGAAAAGGCTTAGATTCTAAAGGGGGGATAGCCAGGACAGTTCAGAAATAAAACAAAATCTCTGCATGCCAAAATAGGAAGGGATACTTTTATTCTTGGGGCCAATCTCCTAAGTTGGTAGACTGGAAAAGAAAAGCAAAAATAGGAGTAACGACTTTGCCAAAGATTGTACACAGCTGACAGTGGCAGAGGTGATAATGGAGAATCCTGATCCTTGTTCAGCATTGTACAATCCCATGGGGCACCCACTGGATCATCAAGGAGGGCCCCTGGTCCCCAGGAATGACATTCTGAGACTCTTGGAGCCACCAAGAAGTCATGGTCTCTTCCAGACAAGCTGCAGGGGCTCTTAGACCATGCACAGCACGTCACAGCCTCCCTGATTCCCATTTCTCCATCCTCTCATCTGCCACTTGAGATTCCAGTGCCAGTGATCTACAGGCATGCTGTTGCAATTTAGCAGGGAGGATAGCATGGTAGGTTTGGGATTAGGCAGATAAAGGTTCTTGGTAGGCACGGAGTGAGCACTAAACAAACAGAAGCAGGCCCAACAACAACAACAACAAAAAACAATGGATTAATCATTAACGTCATCATTTAGCTAAGACATAAGCCCAAATACAGCCATAAAGAAAAATTACAATTATATCCAAACTACTTCAGAAATTGTGTGGAAAACCCAATAATCATTGCTCAAATATTTCTACTAATCTAATTCCTGTCCATCTGCCTTGTCCCTTTACTCACCCAAAAACCTTCTTATATATCTGTTATCTTAAGGTTTATGTTTTCTTTCTGTTTTCTCAGTCTCTTATTTATTTCTTTGAAGTACTGCCTATTTTTCTTTTTTTCCTCAGCAGGAAGTCTACATAGTGCCACCACCACCCCCTGCAGGAAGCTTTCCATCATTATTTCAGTCCTCAGTGATATTTTTTCCTGTGTATTTTGTGTTTCTATAGCACTTACAGTCGGAACCAGTGCTGTTCAACAGAACTTTCTATGATAATAGAAGTATTTTATATTAACACTGTGTAATATGGTAACCCCTAACTAGTGCAATGGAGAAATGACATTTTTTATTTTACTTCATTTTAATGCAAATAACCACATGTGACCATGATAGCTCTGGACCATAAAATTCAGCATTTAATTATACTGATTATTTTCTGCTATGCCTTTAGTGCAATAACTCTTTTGTATACATTGTTTATTGTCTTGTTTATCCTCTGACTTGTACACTGTAGAAACACATGCTTGCTTTTGCTCCATAGGCAGAATACTGAAGCTAATTCTGGAGAGTCACTAGATAAATGTACTTCAGATATATCTGAATGTATGTGCTGTGACACCCCAAAATCTCTTCCCTTCTGTCTTCTATATCACCACTTGATAAACTCACATTGTGGATCTGGCACCATACTGGACACGGAAGGTAGCAACTAACACATACTAAGACTCAGGACTCTGAAGTCAGAATAATATAGACTTGATAGAACATCTGGTTACATAGTAAGTGTTCAGTGACAGTTTTTGTTGAGTGAAAAGTTAGATAAATGAGTGAAAGAAAAGAACTCCTTTTCTTTCAGAATAATCTCTGGTTCAACCCGGTTTCTCACTGAACATGTGAATTCAGGTCTCCTGGAGGGCTACTCCCTCTCACGAGCCCTCATGTGACTTTAGAGGAGCCCCCTCATGCCCCCTTTCTGACAACCTGCTCATCTCTGACAACCTTTACTCTCAATAAGAATTTTTCCTAGTTCTTCTCCAGTGCCATGATGGAGCTGCTGCAAAGTGGCTCTCTAGAGTATGCTTGAAGCTGGGGGATTTATGAGGCTCTAAAGTTGAAACATCAATCTTTATGCAGAATTCATACTTATTACTGATGCTCATTGTGAAGAAAGTTGTGGAAGTGAATGTTCTGCTACAAATAAATGCTTCTGAGAATCTAGAAAATTTCCTCTTTTCTTGCAGGAGAGGGACAGAGGTAGACAATACCTTCCCTTTTTGAATCCGGGTTGCAGTCCCTCAATTCTTCCACCAATGTGAGGACATTTAATCCATCCTCCCCAGCCTTTCCTATTCCTTCCAAATGGATAGGTGATACCCTCTCTCTGCTGTCTCTGAGACTTAAACTTTTCCTGTACCAATCAAATGAACCTGCTCCCATTTGGTCTAGGAAAACACCTAAATGGATTGTGCACAATGATCACTGGTACTAACTGCACTGGGCATCTCAGATGCCTTAGCTAATGATATTTCCTGCTGGAGAGGACCACTGAGAAGGGGACAAGGCTATATGTCATACGCTGATTTCTAGCATTAGCATTAAAGACCAGCAAACAGACAAACTGTAGTTGATGGAAAAACTGTGTATTTCAAACAATCACTATGCTTTTTGAGGTTGACTAAAAACAAGCAGACAATTTCAAGTATTCAGTCTCATTGTCCCCCCAAAAATCGCTGTAAATAATTCAGAAATTTCAGTAATCAAAAATGAATTCTCCCCTACTCGGTAGTAGTGAAAAAACTTTATAGGCCATATGATTTTTGTTGGTGTTCTGAGATTATGACCATGAACCCAGCATCAAGCCTTGTCTACCTCTCTACTCTACTCAACTCAATTCAAGTGATTCTCTTCTTTTTTAATATGAGGTGTGATTGGCTATAGAAATGCAAATATACACTACCTTATATATCAAAAACAATTCTATAAAATCTTCTTGGAGACCATACACCTATTAGTATTCTAGTACCAGTGGTCAAAACTACTTCATCTGAAATTGTTTTAGTGTTAAGGAAACATTCTATGTTATATTTTCATCAACAGCAGTAAACCCAAGTCATTTGGGGATGAGTTTTAATTTTAGAGTAACTAAACTTGGAAACTCTATTTTTTTCTGAAGCAAAGTGAACCTAAAATAATAAAGACTTGTTTGATCTCTTGAGAAATGGCAGGGTGCAGAGGAGAGAACATGAATTTAGCTAGATCTGCACTTGAACCCCAGCTTATGCTCTCCCAGGGATGTAATCTTGATCAAGTAACCTATATCCAAGATGTTTCTTCTCATTAAAATGGTGATAATAAAGATCCTGACATTACAGGGTCGTGGATCCACATGGTACCTCTATCAATGCAAGTGTGAAAACCACAGAAGGCCTTGTGAAGGCTCCTCCTCGCCTCCCCTACCATGCTTATAGGTGGATTCTGATAGCACTCCCGGAGAAGGGTTCAGACATACTTTGAGCAATTCCATCAGTATTGAAGTAAATGGATAACACACCAAGATACTACTCTGAAAACAGTGCTTATTTGGATGTATGAGCTTTCGTTTACTTGCAAAAAATACCATAGGGACCACTTAACCCTAGGGTATAAGAATAATAACAGCAACAGCAGCAGCAGCAGCAGCAGCAGCAATAACTAGCATATGTTGTATTTCTATGTTGTACATCAGGAGGATAAATGACTTATCTATATTAATGATGTATATTAATATATTAATTCATTTATTCTTAAGACCCAAGTGAGATAGATGTTATGGATCTTTATTTTGCAGCTGTAGAAATGAAGTTACAAAGATTAAGAAAACTTCCCAAGTTCAGTAACTGTGACTGTCAGTGCTAGAATTTTTGCCCAGAGTAGTAAATGTTAATGGAACAGCTCTTGTTTCTTCTCTTTTGTAATGCTACTCAACAACGGGTAAGGATCTATTATGGCTCAGAGAGACACAGGAGAATATGTATCATGTCAAATTCAAAGACAGTGTGCCTCAATGGAGTTAGTCTGCAGAAGGACATAAGGAAGCCTGAAATCAATATTCTGAATATTCAGGTTGACACCAATATGTCACAAGCCATAATTTTGAATGGCCTACTGTACTCATTGCTATGACTATTTTTGCTTAATTGTGATTAATAATTGAAAATATTTTTCACAATGTGAAAATATACTTTCTTCCAAGGGCTCAAAATGGTCACACAATGGACCTTGCTAGTCAAATTTAAATTCTGTCTCATTTGAATGAATTTCACTTAAGCCATGCTTTCCCAGGTATGAGTGCAAGGATAAAGAACAGGTGGAGAGCAGTCATGGTCACTCCTCTGGCTTCCAGTTATATTTCTAGTAGAAAGTGGGAAACAAAGGATAGTTTCTAGTACAAATCAAGCTAGAAAACCAGATGGATGAAATGAGGCTGGAAGGAGTGAGGCTGCCATTCAGGGGCAGCTGCTCTGTGCCCACTTGGACTTACTTTAACTATTCAATGCCAGAGAAGCCCAAATGCATCTCTGTCATTGCCCTGCTCCTCCCAAGTTTATAGGCCAATGTCCAAGCCCTTAGTTTTGTCTTTTGACAAAGACAAAGCTGGGATGGGCTACCAAAATAATCAAATTGAACTTTAGCTTTCTATTATGATGCAGAGGAAGAATTAATCCAGCTGGGATCAGAGTGCTATGTACCCATTCCCAGAACTGGGGAGATTTTTGACCCTCCTAAAAGGAACGATGTTCAGAAACATGCTACAACTATTTATTGAATGTTTACTATAGGCCAGGCACTGTAGATTCAAAAACAAGGAAAGTCTAAAACTCCTGCAATCACAGCACTTATACTCTACTAGAAAAAGACAGGTGATAGTAGAACAATCAAAAACATGTTTATTTTGTATGGCAACTAATACTAAGGAGACAATAAAACAGGAACGTGATAGATTGTGCCAGGGTATAGGTGAGATTTGGTGGTCTCAGAAGGCATTTCTGAGAAGCTGATTTCTTTTTTTTGCTGAGACATAAGGCCATACTAAGATTTGGAAGAAATTCTTCCATTTTCTGCTCCCTCTGCTAGGAATGAGCCAGGATTAATAAAGGTGCAGGAGATGGTAATGTGGTTGTAATACAGTGAATGAGGTAAGAACAGTCAGGAATTTAGACATAAAGATAGTACAGGGCCAAATCACCTACAATGGAGGAAGCTAAGGAAAGAAGACTGGATTATATTTTAAGGGAGGGGGAAGATATTGGAGTACTTTAAGTATAATAGTGGTAAGATATGGTTTGATTTCTTTTTTTTTTTTGAGACAAAGTCTCACTCTGTCACCCAGGCTGGAGTGCAGTGGCGCAATCTCGTCTCACTGCAACCTCTGCCTCCTGAGTTCAAGCAATTCCCCTGCCTCAGCCTCCCGAGTAGCTGTGATTACAGGTGCCCACCACCATGCCTGGCTAATTTTTGTATTTTTAGGAGAGACAGGGTTTCACCATATTGGCCAGGCTGGTCTCAAACTGCTGACCTCAGGTGATTCACCCACCTCAGTCTCCCAGAGTGCAGAGATTACAAGCATAAGCCAGGTTTGAGTTTTTAAAATACCATCTCAGTTGCCGTGAGGAGAATGAATTTTAAGTGACAAGGGGAGATAGCGAGAGAGTTAGATTCCTGGAGTGATACAGACAGCTGTGAGATGGAAAGAAGTGCTTTGAGTTAGAATGTGTCTTGCGGGTAGAAACTGCAAGGACTCGCAGATGGCCTGGATCTGACAGTGAAAGAAAAGGAGAAACCAAGTCCTTCTGGAATCTTAATTTCAGCAACTGTGTGGATAGCTGTGTGTTTTATTACAGTTGGAAAAACTGGGCAAGGGCCCTCTTCCAATGAGGGGGATTCAAGAAAAGCTTTGCTTTGGCTGCCTTAAGTTTGATATCCCTGCTAGTGAATCAAGAGGAGATGAATCCTCAGTAGATAGTCAGACACAAATATGTCCAACCAAGAGAAGGGGCAGGCCAGGGCTAGAGGTAAATATTTAGAAATTGGGAGTATTTGTCTATAGGTGAGATTTGAATTTCATTAAGTGAGATTTAAAGTTGTTCTCTGATGCTGTTATCAGGGAGAGAAAAAGGAAATGATAAGAAAGGGCTCACATGGAAGGGCACAATGAGAGTGCATGTGGCTGGAGGTAACAGCAAGGCAGTAGCTCTCTAACCTCTGTCCGTTCCCAGCTTAACTTCTCCAGTATTTTCCAATACAACTGCCCTCAGCAGATGAGAAGAAGCCCCACTGGAGAGGCTGCTCTGATAGAGCAGTGACCCTCTCTGTGAAAATGCCTCAGCCTGTCCTCCTTCCAGGGGTACAGACTTCCCCATCTGGCCCAGTAACTGGGATGGTTGGGCCCACAGGCCAGCAGATATACCTCCTATCTCAGGGTCATGCGTTCCTCTCTTAACTTCATCTTCACCCCACCCCACAGACAGGTGAACACCTGGTTGGAATTGGTAATGATATGCCAAATGACTCACCACTCGAAGTCCCAATTGGCACAAACACAGGGTTCTGAGACCACTGATCCTGAGTGGTCTCTGCCCAGCGCACACTGAGCTCCTGGCTTACGTTTCTTGAATATTTTCCTTTCTCCCATGACACAAGGCTCTCCCTTAGAGAGAAATTCCATAGTGAGAGAGACAGAAAAACAAAAAGGTGGTGAGATAAACTCGTTGTCAACAAGAAGCATTAGCTTGTTCATTCTCAGTTGGTTACTTTAGGTAGCAGTCTCATTCTCAGTAATGATCTGGGAGTTTTAAGAATAAAAGTGCTAATCTTTTACTACCACATAAAAGGAACATTATGTGAGGTTGGCCCACTTCTACCCTCCATCCACCCAAGTCAGTGATATCTACATCATCCTGTTTCTGCTCCACCTCCATAGAGAATGTAAGGACTCCAGGCATCCTTACATACCACCAGCCATTTGCCCAAATGGCTTCTGTAGCAATTCTACTGGAAAGGAGCCCATTTGAGACACATTTTTCACATCATCTTCAGAGGAAAATTGAAGTTGACCCAAAATGTTCCCTCGCTATGAAAAACGACTATGCTCAAAGAAAGGAGAAGTTGATACAAATTGCAAGGACCCCATGGTTCTGAAGAATGCAGAAGCCTGTCTATTTTGCACAGCAGTAAATATCTACCATTGCTAGACCTAACCACCTTGACACCTTTTCTCAGTGGCCTTGTTCCCAATGCTCTGAGGCCCTTATTTCAGGCTAGTCTGATAACATCAGCAATTCTCAGAGGCCTCCTAGCTGTAAAAAGTTCATTTCTCCATGGATAGAGCTAAAACCCCAAGTTATCATCATCATCACCTCTCCCTCAGGCAGCTCAGTGACCTCATCGAGTAGGTAGGATCCCAGGGTGTGAGATGGTTTCTAAATATCATCTAGCCCTGCTGGACCTAAGTGTGTTTCACCCTTTTCTCCAAATTCACACCTACATCCTCAGAGGGCCCACTACCTTTCTCCCTGAAATAGGAAGGCTCAGGTAAGACCCAACTGGGATTGCAGCAGCTCCTCCTCCTAGAAGCCAGCACTCCACCTCCCTGGGGTATACCTGATTGAGCAGGTGCCAGGTCTGATAGTCCTCCTTGGTGCAGCGCCGGCTGAAGATAGACTTGTAGTCCACTTTCACCAATTGCCATTCGGAGCGGAGGCTGAAGTGGCCAAAAACTCTAAGTATTTAGGGAAGGAGTAGGAGAGACAAGTGGGAAGGTCCCATAGTCAGTCACTGATGCACAGAAACTCGGAAGGAGATAGAGATTCACTACAGCCTGGACTTTAGTTGTTCTTCCAAAGTGAGCTCCTTGAGAGACACTGAGGAGAAAGCCCACTATCCATACAACTCAACCACTCAACCAACTGGCATGTCATTCACAGTGGGTTTTAAATCAACCATTTTTTAAATTGCAAAAGTAATATATGCACATTATAGGAAGCATTTAAAATATAGAAAGCACAAAAAAGAAAAAAAGTGGGACCCGTAATCCCAAACTCACCACCCATATAAAACCATTGTTCAGATTTAGATACACAGCCTTCTCATTTCTCCTTAATGCAAGCACTGGCATTTTATCTACCCATGTCCACTGACAGGGTCTTAACTTCCTCATCTGTAAAGTGGATTGTACATATATGTGTTGGGGTAGAAGGAGTGAATTTGCTTATTTAAAGTACAATTTTGCCAACTGCAGAGTCCCAGCTGAATTTAAGTGTGTTAGTTGAAATTCCCACTGCTTAACACACATGAATACCTACCCTCCTCCTCCTTCCCTAAAAAAAAAAAAAATCCCAGCAGACTCATAAAAGGAACTCATATTTGTGTATATTAAAGAAGCATACCATCTGTGTGACTTAGATAATCAATACTGACCTTTTCAAAGCCCAGCAGTTGATTGCCCTATAAATATGAATGATCAATCCTTTCTAGAAAAATAGAAAAAAAAAAAAGACTGATCATCCATACTCTACTCGAGTGACATGTCTTGCAATTACACATCTATCATAGTGATGTAAAGGGGAGACCAATCATGCTGTGAACTTAAAACAACTGAAATATTTCAAGGAACTGGAATGGCTTCCATTTCAGCAAGACTTAGTCACACTACTGGCCCCGGATTCTCCTCTGCCCAAGTTCAGATATTGTTATGGTGACACCTACAAGATTAACTCTCTTCCTGGGTCATTTTCTTATGCTTTCTAAAAGATAAGGATGCTTGTGGGAAAGGCAGAGACTGACAAAACTTGTGAAATGAGGACGAATATAGAGTTGTTTTTGTAGATCATCCACTTTACATCTCAGGATCAATTTTGAATGTGCTTCAGATAAAAGTTAAATAAAACCTTCTAGAGCCTTATCTAAAAGAAAATTAAGCAGACTTTGAAAGAGAGACAGGATCTCTCCTTTAGTAAAATTACATGGGTTTGGTATGGAGCTAAGCTCAGCATGGGATAGGAGAAGCTCTGACCCTAGAATATCCAACATATGCGGCTGATACTGGAGCAAAGCAAACTTAACTCTCTCTCCCTGGGTTCTCTCTGTTCTCTTGTATTCTTGCTAAATCCAGTGGTTTCCAAATGCAATTCGTCGATACCAGGTCATCCACTGAGGTATTTCCATCTCTTAGCTCTGCATTCATTTTACACAGAGGCCACCAGTCAGTCCATTTTAAATCTTTAACAAAACAGCTCTCTCTTATCAAACATTTTTGCTTGTTTGAAGAGAGGACAGTTAAACTGATAAGCTCATCAAGGGGGGAGGGAGTGGAACAGAAAAAAACAGTGGGAGGAGACCTTGACAGACATCTTCCTTTTTCTCTACCCACCATTCAAAACTCGTCCACATTCAGATGCCACTTCCAGCAGTAAGTCTTCCCTGATTGGAATACTCCTAGTGCAGGATGTTAATGATGGTAAACCAAATATTTCTGCTAACTCCAAACAGTTTAAATTTACTTTCTGGATCACAAAAGATGCCATGTCAGATTAACCACATTCCTTTCTATGAGAAGATTACTAGGCAGACAGAAGAGGAAAATGTGAAGCACATGATTTACCTGGATACCAGCAAGGCATTTAAACAGGGTCTGTCATAGGAATCTTGACAAAAAGATTGAGAAAATATGAGCCAGGTGATTGGTAAAATTATGTGGCTGAATGGTACCTAATTAAGACATTAAAATAAACCAGGAAGGAGGTGTGAGTAGTCTGCTAAAAGATTCTGTTATCTGCTCTTTCTTGTTCATCATTCTTATTATTGACTTGAAGACATGAAAATAATGGTCATCATTGGAAATTGAATTTTTTGATGACACAAAGCTGGAGGAAGCACTCAATATGTTCAATGGCAGAAGCAAGACCCAGTAAGTTTGTGACAGACTAAAGAGATAGGCTCAACTTAATAAGGTGTGATGTAACCCGGAGAAATGTTAGCTAGATCCTCTCCCTGGTAATTACATAAGTATTGGATAAAAGAAATGGGGCTTGGTACTTTTCAGGTTTAATAATAATAATGGCAGTTTAAGAGTTTCCATGCACAATGTAATCAATTTAAGTGAACACTTAAGGGAGACATAAAATATTTAAGATGATCTTAAAATGCAGTAACAGAATTATATTTATTATCTAGAACAAAAGAGGCAATAATCTGGTCTTTTCCACATTAACCAGATCACCAGGAAAACTGTGGCTGCTTTTGGCTGTTACCATTCAAGAAGGATACAGACTTGAGTGTCTGAATCTACAGTACATGTTTGGGCTTTGGTAAAGGTGGTGAAGTTTGAATATGCTTAAATTATAAACAAACAAAAATGTGCTTACTGGCGCATATGTATTTATCTATGAATAAAAATCATGTATATTTTATCAGATTATTCAAAGAGGCTCATAGTTCCTAATGTTTAAGGACCATTGAAGAAGAGAATGACTAAGATGGTGCACTGCATTGAATGGCGACCTCCAATAAGATATGACCACTTCCTATTCCCTGGAACTGTGAATGTGACCTTCTGTGGGAAAGGCTTCTTTGCATTTGTCAAGGGTCTTGAGTTGAGATCATCCTGGATTATCAGGGTGGGCTCTAAATCCAATGGCAGGTATCCGTATAAAAGACACAAAGATGTGGAGCATGCAATGAGGAGAAGGCCATGTGAAGACAGATGCCAAAACTGGAGTTATGCAGCCCGAGCCAAAGAACAACTGGAACTACAGGAAGATGGAAGAAGCAAAGAATGAATTCTCCCCTAGAGCCCAGAGGGAGTAGAGGCTTGCTGACCTTTTGACTGTGGACTCTAAATCCAGAACTACAAGAGAATAAATGTCTGTTCTTTTAAGCCACTAAACTTGTTACAACAGCCACAGGAAACTAATATAGGTGGCAATATGATCCAAGACCGCTTTTATCTACCCAAAAAGTGGTGTAAGAATTAGGGCTGGTTAACCTGAACATGACTTAGGAAAGTGCAGTGAGGGAAGAGCAGCAGGTGGATATTCCAGGGAGCTCCCTTTCATGTAAAAAGAACCAAAAATAAAAGTGTAAAAGTTTATAAAATGTGAGAGAACTTTTTAACAGACAAAGGTGCCAACAGGAGCAAGAGAGGCTCAAAAGTTAGTAAGCATAGAATTTCAAGCTCAGGCTTGATCATTTCCCAGGGCAGATATGGAGCAGCATGCAGGTGTCATCTAGGTGTACATCCTAACTAACCCCGAGCCTCTAAGGATGTCCATGTTGTTGGTCTTTCCAGCTGTTTGAGATATCCATTACTGATCTCAGAGTGCTCATTTCAGGACAGAACACAAGAATAGGTGCTCAATCAGGACTCACAGTCTTGTTCAGATTCTTCTGTTTTGCAATCTTTGCAGGTACATTCCTTTCATGTACATTTATTTGGCTTCTTTCCCAGATTTATTTTGTTTCCCAGGTCTTTCCCCAAACTGTAAACTGCTACACTAATATGTTCACTCAGGAGTGTGCTAGTCTGCTCTCTTGTGAGGTCATTTTCATGTATCAGATGCAAAACTTTAATCACTTAAACACTGGTAGGATTATGAGCTTTGCTCATTTTCTCAATGGGCCCCCGAATAAGATCAGTGGGGTAAAACCCCCTAGCAACTTTCAGACATTAATGTAGTCCCTATCAATCTGCCCATTGTCAGCTCTGGAAAGAGTAAAGTTTATTGTGTGTGGGCCCTTTTCTTTGGGGCATAAATAACTCAGACATATGGTCTCTTTTGCATAGATCCAGCTTCCCTAATTCTGTTCAATATCACATTAATTCATTGCTCTTCTGATTAGAGCTTATGGAAGCTGAGGAATGACAGAAACACAGAAAAATAAGCAGGAGATGAAATTAAGAACAAATTCACATTCAAGTACTTTTCTTCTCTTTTCATGAGTACCCGAGGAACAGATGTTAAAATTTACAACAAGATCTGTGAAAGTGAGAAACCAACAGATAAATTTAAGTGGGCGTCATCATAAACCATGTCCATCACTTTGGAGTGATAAATGCTGAGAAGGTCCTCTTGATCCTGAATTAGGAGAAGAGAAAGCCCAGACTTCTTCTAATTAATAATAAAAATTCTGAATATCATCAAGTTCCAGATAAAAGTTTCTCATCTGCTGGAAATACTCCTCTTAAGTTAAGAAGAACTCATTACCGGCAAAATAGGTACAGCACACTCCTCATATGCGTAGTACTTTTATGAGGGGGACAAAGTGGTTCATGTATCAATGGAAGATTAAAGTCCAAGAAATGGCTAGAATGGAAGAACCAAAGGCATGGAGCAACTTTAAAAGGATACTGTAATTCTCAAGTCAGGTGCTACTTATTTCACAAAGTCCTCTGTGACTCCTCTGGCAACAGTGAGTCACAAATGGTCCTGTTATCTACAGACCACAGGCTCTCTAATGTCTACATCAGAATCACCAACAGGGCTTGTTAAACACAGAATGTCTCACTCCCAGAGTTTCTTAATAGTACATTTGAGGAACCTAAATATTTGAAATTCTAATAAGTCCTAGGCGATGCTGATTCTGCTGGCCCCAGGACTGTATTTTGAGAACAACTTCTCTAGACCACCAATCCAAAATTTCATACTTTTCTTGTATCTTTGGTGAAATTTTTGTCAACCAATTAGAAAGCTTCTTAAGGCTGGGGATACTTGTAGTACTTCTCTGTATCCTACAGAACCTATCAACAGTAGTCACTTGACAAAGAATGGCTAACTGATCATTGAGTGCCAACAGAAAAAAACAAGGCAACTCTAGAGGGTGAAATTTTATTCTCAGGTCTTTGTCAAAGGGAAACTAATTATTAACATGGCCAAACCCACTGTTATTAAATCCCACTTCCTTGTGATTACCAAGATAAAGTATTTTGACGTACTTTTCCAGAAATGCATTTCTAGCCCCCTTTTTAAACTCAAAGTATATTTTCATCAACATAATCAAACCCCCATCATGTGAGATAATGTGGGTGAAAATCTTGAAAATCATGATAGACAACAAATGTTTATTACCATCATCATCATTTTGACTACTAGAATCCTCATAGACTCACCCAAGGACTTTCTCATCAAGGACTTTCAATAGTCTTGGCTCAAAGTCCCTTTTTCAATGTTCATACTAAATTCATATGCAGGGACTTTCTTTTTTTATTTGACATCTTCCTAGTGAACCTTGGAGAAAGTAAATACCTCATATATATAGATGACCACCTGGAAACAGGTCGCCTACCCTTAAGTTTCCTGAGGAAGTTGTTCCCAACCACAGGAACAAAATAAATGAATTCTGTAAGCTATTTCTCACTATACAGATTTTCAGAAAAAAAATCAATTAAAATTTATAACTCCTATTCTTCTTTCCTTTTATCTTGCCATCTGGATCTTTCATGAGAGTTTTTGACAACCACTCAAGATTCACCTTCTTCTTGGACTGTACAAACTTAAGAGGCCATCTCTGTCTTTTTCTAAAACTCCTCTGACACTAAATGCTTACACTGATAACATGACTATGGTGACAGATGATCTTCCTGTGCCCTTGAATTGTTGTTAACATATGGGTGGTCTGGGCATGGTCGCAAGTGTACTGGGCAGGGAAATAGAAGACTTGGCTTTTCCTAGACATGGTCTGCCACTAAATTGGGTAGGTGACCTTGAGCAAATCACTCCATCTCTCAAGGATTCAACTTTCTGATAAAAGGTTATTTGAAATCAGTGACATGCGCTCAAAGAATTAGTTGCAGAAACAGACTATGTGGAATATGGCCCTTTTAAGACCATTTCCAAGGGTTTATTTTCTTTCAATCCCCATGTCTACCTCCACGTATACAAGCTATCCAACTCCTGGTAACCCTATTCACAAAAGATTTATCTATTACAGTCATTCATCTTTGTCTAAATTGGTACTTCTTTCATATAACAGATGCTTAATAAATAGTTCTGAGTTGATTAATGATAGAATTAGTCTAACAAAATCATTCACTTCTTCCAAAATTGAGGTAATAAATAGCTTCATCTGCCCTATTTCTGGGTCAAAGAATGTGGCTGAGTTGTGTATCACTTGGAATGTAGGATAGAAACAATGTCAGGCAAGAAATTGCAGCAAATGCTCTGTCCCTTGTCACCCTGGACTGTGCTAGGATTTCCACAAACAAATATGATTTGCCAGGACCTTAAATAACCCACCTCCTTTAATCCACCATTCAGACCTGAGTAAGCCTTTCAGGAAGGGGAGTAATTAGTTTGAGGGAGGGAGGCAGTTCACAAAAATAAAAGACTTCATTAGAATTCTATACACAGAGAAGGTTAGCTACTCATTAATTAAATGATTTCAAAGGGGATCTCTGTATATAATTGCTATAATCTAGGGGGAAAGAATGCCACACTAAATGTAATTAGAGGACTAGGCTCTGTAAAGATGTTTTCCTCTTTATAAGAGAGCAGCCCTGGGTTACCTAACTCTTCCCTGCATAGTCATTTGATTCTTTTGTAGCCTCCCAATTATACCAACTTTTATGCATAGTTATGAAAGCGGAGAGAACAGTTGACCACAATCCTTCAAGAAAGAATCAGAATTTGTTTCTAAGAAGCCACTACAAAATGTCGAAAAGTAAGAACAAACAGTGCTTTGGGAGTTAGATTAGCAGACTTCACTGCAGTCTGGCTATTGAGTGCATCTTTGATCGAACTCAACTAAGATAATACTGTGTTACCATTGACTCACAACTGGGACATCTGTCTTTCCTGTCCTCAGAGACTCCAGTGCCTGCAACTTGAGTTCTTCTAACCACCAACTGTCCTGTTTTTATCTGCCTGAATAACATCTTCAGAAACAGAGTACGGCAAAGCCGACTCTGCCAGCCCCTTCCTGAGTTTCTTCTTTCTGTTACTGCCTTGCCTGGATTGTCAGTCTTCAGGCTAGAAGCCTCTGCATCAAGAGACCCAGTCCTCAACCTGCTTTTCCTCTGCTTGGGATGGCTTTCCCCACACCTTGTCTTGTCCAATTCCTACTCATTTTGTAAGCCTCAGGTCAAAATATAGGCAGTAGGCTTTGGATGGGGGATAAACGGGGCAGGAGAAAAGCTTTTCAAATCGAAATACTTCATAGAGATCATCCTTATTTCTTCTTCAAGAAACAAAATGAATCTTAACTCATGGTTTTGTTTCCAAATATATGAGGTTTCTTCCTTTTTCTGTTCAAAGGCATACAAATTTATTAATGTGAATATGGGCATGGAAGTTCATATAGAATATGAAAATCTCTGAGGTTTATTCTTTGTTTTCGTCAGCATCATTTTATTTAAAATCTCTTATTTAATTGCAAATATTTAGAGAGAACGTGGTTTCAGTGATAATCAGCTCTTTCAAAGTAATCTAGACTTTGTATTTGGCTCAGTGTATGGTCAATATTTTGAAATATATTAAATGTTCAGGAACAGGGCTGCACAGCAGGAGGTGAATGGCCAGAGAGTGAGCACTACTGCCTGAACTCTGCTTCCTGTCAGGTCAGCAGTGGCACTGGATTCTCATAGGAGTGCCAACCCTACTGTGAACTGTACATGCAAAGGATCTAGGCTGTGCACTCCTTATGAGAATCTCACTAATGCCTGATGATCTGAGTGAAGTGGAACAGTTTCTTCCTGAAATCAACACCCCCCACCTGCATCCTCATCCAGGAAAAATTGTCTTCCATAAAAACAGTTCTTGGTGCCAAAAAGATTGGAGACTGCTGCATTAAATCAAGCTTTCTAATAATGGTTTTCAATATACAAAATCGTACTAACCTTTGGACTACTTGGTCTATTGGTTTTTAAGTGAGATTTATCAAAATATTTTTCTACGATTGCAAACCTTTCATTTCTCCCTGCATGTTTTACAGTGTTTATATTATATAGCCACAAAATTGTACAGGTTTTAAGATTATTCTATTTTCTTGGTAAATTATTCCTTTTAGTTTTAACTCAAATACTATTTTTCTATTATATCCTCCCTGATTTTTCCTCCTTGCTTCTTTTCCTTCATCAGAAGAAAATAAAATCACTTTCCTCTGAATTTCTGTAGCATTTTATCTGTATTTTGGGTATTACCCACAGCACTTCCAAAATATATCAAAAATCATAACATACACAAGTAGTCTTATTCTGTTTGCTAGATTTTAACTTCTTAGAACTTTGCAACTCATGTAAGTTGTTCCTTATGCATCACGGGTGTTTGTCATATATTTACTGTCTGAGAGGCTGCAGAATAAAGTGTGTAAGCACAAAGGTATTCATATCAGATGGCCCAGATGAGAGCCCCAATCCTGGACCTACAGAGGGTTCCTTAAACATTTTAAACTTACCTTCCTCATGTGAAAAATGAGGACAATAGCAGTATTGCACATGGTTTTGAGGTTAAAGTGTGTTATGTTTTGTGGTGACTGGTATAAATTAACAAATTAATAAATTTAAACAATTATTAGTATGGTTATATATATGATTATTTACTTTGTCTTTACTGGATGTCTAAGAATTTTATGGGCAGTATGCCTTATGCTTTTATATTCCCATGATCCCTACCCATAAGACTTTGCAAACAGCAGGTACTCAGATCTCAGTCGAATAACAACAATATTTAATATTACTAATACATTATTGAACACTGAGGGTATGCTAACCACTATGCATGGATCATCTCATTTTATTTATTATTCCCATTTAACAGATGAGGAAACTGAGGTTCAAAAACGTTAAACAGCTCATCCAACAGGGTTACACAGCAAGTAAACGATGAAGCCAGGTGTTAAACATAGGCATTTGCAGCAACCATTCTAAAACAATTCTCAGCAATGTGCATTTTCAGCAAGGCTGTTACTCTTTTTTAAGTCCTTCATGACTTATTAGCAATCATTTGACTGCACAATTTAGCACTGAGGTATGGGCATGGGGATCCTCTTACTTCCAGCCCTTAATAGTCTGTTTGCATAAAAGGCAGAAATGCCTTGAAGTATATAAAACTGAAAGTACAGTTGGAGGAAAAAAGAAAGGAGAACTCTGCAGAAAAGAGATTATCTAGAAAGTTCCAATTATGACCCTATTTGTCTCAATGTCTAAAGCATCTACTGTGTGAAGGATTATGTACTTGACTCTGAGCTATGAGTCTTTATTGGCTTGGCCTCCAGTTGAGAATCCCTGAGGCTTACAAAAGAACAAACAGAATTGCAGAGTCTCAGTGCTGGAGGGGTCTTTAGGGATGAGTGTCTGACCAACCCTCTTCACATGCTAGCTGGGGAAACTAAGGCCTGCTCATGGACACAAAGAACTGGAACCCAAGTCTCCTGGCAGCCAGCTCTTTCTCCCAAACTGACTGCTCTTCATGTGAAACATTTTCAGCTTGCAGGCAGAGTCATGGTATGCCACATGTGACCGCAGCACCATGAATACTTGAGGAATGCAGAACAGAGAAGGGATTCACATCCAGGGCTGCATTTAACTAGGGAAGTCTTCAGCCAAGGCCTACTTTCCAGATTTCACTGGCTTTTCTCCCAGGCTCCTGCATCTAAAGGGTACTCTGCATTTTCCAAACTCCAGCCTGCCACTCTGGAACTACAGATGTGTGCTACCAGTTTCTTCTAAGACAGAGGATCTTCTTTGATATGTTAAGATGTGGCATTCCCCTGAATGGCCTTTCCCCTCACTCTATTGGATCAAATGAATCATCAGAATGACAGGGACAGGGATGAAATAAGCCTATTCCTATCCAGAGACAGCTTAGCTATGCAGCTCATTGAGCCACTTGTGTGAGTGAAAGTCAGAAATACTAGGGTGATAAAGTCTAAAATGGGTTTCATGGGTAGCCAGCAAGCTGGGGACAGGAACAGACCCTCAATTTACAAATAAAGAAGAACCCCTGCTAAAGGTGAGGGAAGAAGAGAAATTATCCCATTGGTCCAGGGGTTTCCCTACATTCATATGTAGATAAATGAACTGCAATCAACTGACTGCTCCGCAGTGACTCACTCTGGCTACATGCAACAAACATCTCCCTATTGACACACTGGATTTATTTCTCATTCCTCTAAGTAAATAGTTAAACCTGCTATGGATTCCACTGAGTCATATACCATCTTCTCTGCCACCTCCATCCAGGACTCAGAATTAGCCATTGATAGGTAACCACAAATCCCAACTCAATCCCTTCACCCAGCTTTAACTCCTTTTACTGGCTGAATGTCATTAATTTGAGAGCAAATTATTACAAACCTGGAAAACAGTTCTAAAATGCCTGCAGATTTATGATGAAGTCATTTCACAAAAGGTCACAGGCAACCCTGCTATAATTAAATCTTTCATTAATTTTTAAAATATATAATAACTTACAAATGCAGCATAAATTAACCAGATGACCTTGAAGAAATTATTTAGAGAACTGCTTTGTCAGGAGCCACTGTTTAGCAATTTCCCAAATTTTTATTTTACAAGTAGAATTTGTCTATTTCCCATTCTCACCTCTTATTGGGTTGTAGTAGTATGTTTATTTGAAATGATTTAGTATTAATTTAGTCAGGGCATTGGTTAGCACTGGGAAGTGATGGTACACAGATGAGGCGCTCTCTTCCTCTAGATCACGAGCTTAAAGGTAGAGTAAGAGTGACCCACACCATCATCAGCATAAAATCAGATGCAGCCCCTCCCTTTCATTATCTGGGAGATGATTTACTTTAAATGTGTACATTTTGATAAACGATTTTCTTTTTTCTCATAAAAATAAGTGCACTCTCATCATGAAAAAATCGAAAACTGAAAAAAACTATAGATAAGAAAATAAAAGCCCCACTGGAGGTAATGCTTTTAATATTTTGTGATGTTCCTTTAATTCATTGGCATGTTATTCTTTCTCAGGCCAGGCAATAAGCAAAAATCAGGGTTAGAATCTTTGGAAGTTAAAGGTACCCTCAGGCCTAAGGCACTATTTATCTGCCCCCAATTTCTTTCTTTCTTTTACACGCATGCCACCACCAGCAACAGCAGTACCACCATTTAAAAAGTTCAGAATTGGATTACAGAACAGATTCCATGAATGCCAGAGCTGAAATAAACCTCATTCAAAATTGATCTTTCCTCTACTGCGGATGGAAGTAGCTTCTAAAATATAAACTTCTTAACAGTGACCTTGACTATTTTGTTTATGCCCTAGTCCACCTTCTAGAACTCTTAGAACAGTGCCTGCCTTGTAGTGGGCTATCAATACATATTGTTGAGTAAAAAAATAATAAATGTTCTTGTAATAGCAACACTTGATTCATATGGATATCTGAATCCTCTTTTAAATGTTCCTATAAGAGTTCAGTTCTCTTTGAAAGGGCTGGCTCCCCATGCCTCCTCTTGCTTCTGCCTCCAAAAGCCCTCCCTCCTTTTCCTCCCTCCATGGATGAAGCTGCTGAGGACAGATTTCAAATCAAAACAGAAAGAGCATAGCTGTGGCAAGGCCAGACATCAGCAGACAACAGCTGATGGTCTCCAGAAATTCAGGCCACATATTTGGCTATTGGTGTGTGTCCACGCCACCTGATTGTTTTCACATTAGGATGTAGATGGGATTAGTGGTAAAGGAGGTCAGTGGCTACAGGGGGAATTGCATTGAGCGAAAGCCAGACGTGAACTAGACCTTAACAGAAATAAGCAGGGGATCAACAGCAAGAATCCTGCAAGTGGGGCCTGTGTTAGTTACACAATACAATGATTGGCAAGGTGGTGGAAAGTGGCAAAGATTAAAAGGCTTGAAAATATTTCTCCACATCCTCTCCAACACTTTTACACTGTTGGTGGGAGTGTAAATTAGTTCAACCGTTGTGGAAGACAGTGTGGTGATTCCTCAAGGACCTAGAAATAGAAATTCCATTTGACCCAGCAATCCCATTACTGGGTATATATCCAAAGGATTATAAATTGT